>OVAP01000491.1:0-35027 GCA_900406295.1 Aurinia saxatilis
CCGCCGCGGACGGCCCAAACGGGCGCGGGCCAGCCCGTCTGACAATACTATGTGGAATTGTCTCCATCAGGGCAGAAAATTTTAAGAAATAGACTGTTTATATACCATAGTAGCGAAAAATATGGTCGTAACGTAGAATACATGTTATAACAACAGAAAAAAAAAGTAAAATTCTCCTGCTTAAGGCACAGTACAAATTCACTATTTCATCGAATCTAAGATTGATTTGATGTCATCAGCGATGGATTCAGTATCCTCACCAGCTCCATAGATTCCCTTTCTTGCAAATCCGGCACAGTAAAGATTCTTCTCTCCTTTCCAGTGGTTTGGTATCGGATTTTTTGGAAAACCATCCTTCTTCATCACATACTCATAGCTCTATTCAAAATATCATATTTATTCAATCAGGTTAGTAAAAAACTATTTGAAATACAAAACAATCATTTGTAATTTGTTTTAAATAGAGGATGTATATTAGTATATATATTATACATTTAACCAACTGCAAACGGAGTTTTTGTAACCAGTCGCGAACACAATGGCATCAAAATTTTGTTTCAGTCCATTTTCGAACGTCAAGGTTTTTCCTTGGATGCTTCTTATCCCTTTATTGATAACCTATTACCGCAATATTAATAAGTTAAATATGTTTCTAGTTACATAAATTTACCACTTACTCGTAACTTTAAATTGTCAAAAAACTTTGAACAGTAAAAGCCCACAAAAAAAAAGACAATGGACCAAAAGAATTTGTGAGAGGGAAAATAAAACTATACTTCATTTCCATATTGAATGATAGAACTCAAAGTTAAGTTCTTACAGATTGTTTATAGTTATGACTACAAAAAAAGTGTTAGATATTAGCATCAGTTTTATTAGAGTTAGCATCGGTTTTAAAATGATAGAGTCATTTGTGAAAGTGATGTTAAATTCAATGACACTAAAATAATTTAGTACTCCCTCTGTTTGTTAAAGAGTGTTGTTTTAGATTTATTTTTTTTTCAGAAAGAGTGTCATTTTCATTTTCCAATATAACTTTTAATGCTAAATTACTACTTTAACCTCAAAACAAAGAATAATATGAACAGACAACTTATTATTTAGGGGTATAACATAACTTTTAATATGTTTTATTAATTTGTGTGCAAAGACTCAAAATGACACTCTTTAAGAAATGGAGGGAGTATTATTTTTATAAATGACACTATCATTCAAATTTAGTATCACTTTATAAAATAAAATTAATATTAATTTTAGCATCATTTATGGAAATAATGTTACATAGTTAATTTTACATCAGTTCTAACAAAACATGTTAAACGTTAATATTAATATTAACATCGTTTTTAAAAATCACCTATATAGTTTTAAATATAAAATTAATGTGAACTGATAATTATAGAAATACCCGAAATTATTTATAATCAGGTAAGCATGTGATTGTATAAATTATCAAACTAATTTATAAAGATGAAAACGAAATTGTACCTGAATTTTGCCATCACATATCATTTGAATGGTGCCTACATCAATCACAGGATATCTACCGGTATTGAGTTTAGCTGCAAAAGGGCCTTGTTTTGGTCGGGAAAGTCCGTACTTGGAGAGATCTCCGTACACAAATCTAGACATAATCGTCACCAATGTGTCGACTATCTTCAACGGAATATATTTCAGCAATGACAACCCCCAGTATACCATTCTTTTTGTCAACACATGTCTCTGATTTACAAGAGAAATATCCGCAAATAAATTCTAATGCAAGTTTACAGTGTCACAAACTTGATGCATGATTTTTGGTTTATAGAACATGACGATAATGACACTAGCTAATACGATATATATCCATATGTATATGATTCAGTTTGGTCCAATTAATATGTATGAACTTTAAAACCCAATTATTGAAAGCGAAATATAGGTCGCTTTTCAAAATAATCTCGTAAGATATTGATAATCAAAAAGAGTGTTTAATCAAATGATGGACAAAAAGATCAAATTCAGAGTTAGAAAAATTCAAATTGATAACAAAATCTACAACACCAAATACACATGCAAGACAAGTGTATTACACATGCAAGACAAGTGTATTACACATATGTGAATCTTTAACTTATATGCATATCCAGAAATAAAAAGACAAAAGTAATAATAATTTCTTACCGGAGTTCTTATCAACACGGCCGTATTAGCTCCAAAGTTGCAAAGATCAAAACTAATTTCCATACCGGAATTACCACTTCCGACCACAAGAACGTTTTGACCCTCAAAATCGTGACCAGACTTAAACATACTCGTGTGCACAATCTCTCCAGGGAAAGTATCAATCCCATTTACCTCGGGAACATACACTTCTGCGTTCTCTCCGGTCGCAACCACCAGAAACTCCGACCAATACACCTCGGTTTCTCCGGTCACCGTGTCTTCCGCCTCGATTCTCCACTTGTTGTTGGCCTCTTCGAACGTTGAGAACTTCACGGTGCGATTGTATATAGGCTTTATATCAAAACAAGTAACGTAAGCGTCAAGGTAGCTGATGAAAAGGTCTTTAGGCATGAAGGTTGGAACATCACGACCGTGTGGCATGTATGGTAGTTGGCAAAATTCTTTGGCTAAGTGAAGTTTGAGACGATCGTAGGCTCGTTTCTTCCATAGTGATGCATAAATGTCTTCTTTCTCAAGGATCACATTTGGGATTGAATGTTGGTTTAGACAAACCGATGTTGCTAAACCGGCTGGTCCAGCTCCAACAATCACCACTTTGGTCTCCATATCTAATGCCTAATCTAATAGATTGTTCTTGTGTGTTATATTGTGGGTTCTCGTTTTTTATGTTCGTGGTTGGTATTTATAATTGTGTAATGAGGAATTGGCGATTGCGTAATGAATGAAAAATAATGAAAAAACTTATTAATGGAAACTGTTTCTAAAGGTTCCAAAACTGAATTTTTTTACAAAGGTGAAATGGTATTCAAAATGCTACAATACAAATGAGAAATCTTTTGGAACCATTAAAGTAAGTGAGCGATGTACATAATGGAAACCTTTGTATATACGAATGGAACTAGGAGCGAATGGTAATTTGGCTAGAGGATATGTATTAATATGTATGTTTTGACTACAGATTTTTGTGTAAGGATTTATTATGATGATTCATTTTGAATTTGACTGTGAGAATATTTTTACAGTCAAATTTTTTTTCTAAGGTCAATTTATTTGGTGCTATATTATCTTAATTTGTACCGCAGTCAAACATATATTTGACTTTAAACATTAAATCTAACTGATTTAATTTATGAGAATACGATTATGAGTGAAGAAATTTATAGATACGAATAGTTGCGATTTTAAGTGTTATTAAACGATTATACAACTGGTATAACAACTAAAAATTAATGAATTTTCATAATATTTGATTGCTCTCGGCGAATGTTAGTGGTTGAGTATATATTAAAAACATAAAAATATATAATTGTACAAAAATGACAAATCATTCTAATTAATAAAATATTTTATTATAATAAAATAGAAATCTCTAATTTAAATTATTAAATATAAAAACCACAAACAAACTACTAAATAATTATCGGAACACAAATAAAAATTATTGTTTGTCATTGTATCCATTACACAAACTGGATACATTTTCACATGTGGTGAAATTACCATATTGTAGTGTCTACCAAAACATATTTTAGTCACTACTTCGTTAAATTATGTAGAGATCATTGCGTTTCATGAAACATGTAGAGAATGTGCGGTTAATAAATGATTCAATACATATAGAAAACAAGTGGAATAAATACTAGCAAATAGTCAACAACGTTGTTTGAAGATAATGATGCATGTGTCATCCAAATTAAAGAATGTTATATTCCTCCAAGATTTGTCTCACATTCAAGAACTCGAAGAAAACAAAAAGATCGATGTCTATTATATTCGTTCAAGCGATAACGCATCAGATCTCTTTACAAAGATACTTCCTACTACAATATTCAAAAAATATTTTCATATTATTAGAAAATGTCATCTACGAAATTTATAAAGAAGATTGTATCTTTTTTTTAAAAAAAGACTGCACTCTTTGTTTTTTGTGGTTTTTATTCCAATAAAATTTTTCATGATTAAATTTTTAACTAGATAGTTTACGGTGTTAAAATATTGATAAAAAAATCAAGAAAAAGTAAAATAATATGATGATTGTCAATGAAAATGGATAGCTTGATCCCTACTTTACTTAATAGCTTGGCCACCAATTTATAGAGACTCAGACTCCTCATTTGTACAACTTGGTTTCCAACTCCCTATACATATGTGTGTTTTGATGATAAGAATAATAGTAACACAATTTCAACACAACTCTTACTCTTTCTCTCTCGTTCATTAGCACTAAAGCTTTATTATATCCACTAATTTTTATTAAACATATGCAGATACCTGTCTCTATATCATATATAAGTTATTTTATAGCAATTGTTAGGGGTGGGCGTTCGGATACCCGTTCGGGTTTGGTTCGGGTTTTTCGGGTTTTCGGGTATTTCGGTAAAGGGGTATAGCATCCGTTCGGGTATTTTATAGGTTCGGGTCGGGTTCGGTTCGGTATCACTCGAGTTCGGATACCCGAAATTAATTATAAATAAAATTAAAAAATGATAAATTTGAATAAATTTTGGTTAAATTTTGATAAGTATAACTAATAAATTTGTATATTTTGGTTATTTTGGATATTTCAATTATTTTGATCTAAAAACAACTGATATTTTCATATTTATAATTATAATTTTGGATAAATTAGTTATATTAACTTTAAATATAGTTAATATTACAGGTATATAATTGTATTTTGGATATTTTCGGGTACCCGTTCGGGTATCGGTTCGGTTCGGGTACGGGTTCGGTTTTTCGGATATAGGAGTTTAGCACCCGTTCGGTTATTTTATAGATTCGGGTTCGGGTTCGGGTCCATTTTTTCGGGTCGGGTTCGGTTCAGTACTTCGGATCCGGATAATTTGCCCAGGCGTAGCAATTGTGTTTTTTTTTCGTATTTCGGTCATTATTATCTCGGCACGTTATCGATATACCAATTAAAACCAAGGTTTTGGTCAATCCTTTTGTATCTCGTAATAAAACCCTAAATCGTCTTTTCTTCTTCTTCCAATTTCAAATCGAGCAGTAACATCCTATCCTCCGCCATGGACACGCGTCGTGGAGCTCTCGCGGTTCCCAAAGTCCGCCGAGTAGGTTTCTTCACAACAATCGAGCCCGGTTCACCGGAGTCACCGCAACGACCAAATCGAACCCAATCCGGTCCGGCGGAAGCAGCAATAGCATCGTCATCGTCTCCTCTCTCCGTCGGGAATTTCATCTCTCCGATCTTGATTCCACCGTCGCGTCATCATTCCGATAACTTGACATCTCGTGCTGCTGCTCCAGTCCCTGTCCCTGGACCTGCTGCTTTCCGACGACACTTGGCACATGACCGTAGCTTGTACGTCGGGAGTTATAATCCGATGGATTCGCTTCTCGGGACTTCACCACCGTCGAGTAACGGAGAGATGTCTGAGGATTCAGGTTCTATGTTTGGGTTTCAAAGGAGCGATTCGGCGAAGATGTCTGCGAGCTTTCCTAATGGAGGATTTAATTTGACAATGGCGGTTAGAGCTCCTCCGGAGAATTTTGAAAGAAAAACTGCCACTGCCTCGACTTCCAAAGGGAAGGAGAAGATAGCCCAAGTTTCTGGTATCTATCATTATTAATCAATCATGGAGTCTTGAATCAATAGTATATAGCTCTTTGTATAGGTAGATATATTCCCCTTGTTGACCTACTTAGTGTTAGGCCTGGCTTGTTTCGAAAACGATTAAATCTTGAATTTACTTATGCCTTGGCCTCATGTCTGAAAACTTCTGCGAGTCTAGTTTTAGAAATGGAGCTTGATGACCCTTCTCTGACCGGATTAGTAGCTGCGGCTTTGTCTTAAGAATCCCGACCCTTGTGCTCCTGGCGTGGAAAGTCTGATGATGACCACATATCGGTTTGTGAAGATTGTCTAAAGTTGAGTCTGGTGACCATATTCTGTGAATTCTGGTTTAAGAGAGAGAGAGAGAGAGTTCTGGTTTGGAGATGAAGGAATCGTTTGTTGTGGTCTGTGTGGAAAGCATCTGTTTGCAGAAGTGGTTAAACATATTCCCAAATCAAGCGCGTCAAGGAAGCTACCTCTCTGTATGGGTAGAAGTTGTTGTGGTTTCAGAGGGTTCTTGGTGTGAAGGATGATCCTTAGACCAAACAATGTAAATTGGTGGGAAATTGTTATCTATCTCTGTTTTTGAAGAGGATGTAGGCTTAAGGGTTCTCTAGAGCAAGAACTGCCTTCTCACACGGCTGGAAAATGGTCATTAGACTCAGCTTCTAAACTGGACTTCGAATGAGAAGCCACGGGGTTCTCCAGAATAGGGCCGTCTAGCTCTGCTTCTAAACTGGACTCACATTTAGAATTAGATGTTAAAGGACTTTTTCTGTACTTAGTATCAACTGAACTAACCTTGAACCCCCTGGGTTTGAGTCACTCTGTAATTTCCATATAGTAGATGCTTCACTTTTTGCTACTTACTGAAAGAATTTCATGCAGGAAAGAGTGAATCCATGACCGCAAAATCCCAGAAGGAAAAGGAAACAAAATCGCTGAAAGATAAAACCACTAAAGCAGAAAGGCGTGCCATACAAGAGGCACAACGGGCAGCAAAAGCTGCTGCAAAAGGTTCTTCTTTTGTTCAAGGTTTGCTTTGTTTTCCGTTTTCATTAGAATGAAGTGTAAAACCAAATGAATGCTTTCCTCTTACTATTTTTTTAGGCGAAGGAAGCAGACGTGCAGATGATTCTAGTAGAGCCAAACCTGGCAAGGCTGCCAAACAGCCTCAACCAAAGAAAGAGGGACTCCCCTGCACATCCTCTATTTCTGAAAAAAAATCTGTAGCAGTTGAAAAAGAGAGAAGGATGGATGTCCCTCAGACACAGATGCAGTATGATGATAAAAGCAGAGTGGATAAAGCTAAGAAGCGTTCTGTTGTTGAACAGACTGAGAGCAAGAACAAAGTTGAATTATTCCGTCATCTTCCTCAATATGAGCGCGGCAATCAGCTTCCCGATTTAAGCTCCAATATATTCACACTCGATACCCTACACCATGCGATCTATAAGGTACACCCACTTGTATATGTGCGGCTGTTCTATGTTATGCTGTAATTTATAATGATTGATGTAAGACCCAGTGACTTATCATTCTATTTTAATTCTTCTAGGTAGGAAATTATAATTTCTCAAATGACATCTGTATTTGTATTTTATTTATCATAGGTGGGCCTGCAACATTTGGCTGGAGATATATCTGGGGACAATGCTCGATGTATTGCCATGCTCCAAGCATTTCAAGAAGCTATAAAAGATTACTCTACACCTCTTAAGAAAGACCTGACCATGGATTTGTCAGCCAAAATAAACGGTTATGTATCATTCCTGATAGAGTGTCGTCCGCTCTCCATGAGCATGGGAAACGCAATCAGGTTCCTGAAGAACCAAATCAGAAAATTACCTGTAAATTTGTCAGAGACAGAGGCAAAGGCTTCCCTCTGTTCAGACATTAGCCGGTTCATAGATGAGAAGATCATTCTCGCAGACAAGGTAATCGTGCAACATGCCGTAACAAAAATCAGAGACGGGGAGGTTCTTCTCACGTATGGATTATCTTGTGTGGTTGAGATGATTCTCTTATACGCCCATGAGATTGGGAAAAAATTCCGAGTCGTGATTGTTGATTCTCGCCCTAATCTCGAAGGGCAAAAACTACTTCGTAGACTTGTGACTCGTGGCCTTGACTGTACCTACACTCATATAAACGCCATTTCTTATATCATGCGTGAAGTTACGCGGGTTTTTCTCGGAGCTTCCTCTATCTTTGCTAATGGAACTCTCTACTCAAAAGTTGGCACAGCCTGCGTTGCAATGGTGGCAAATGCATTTGGTGTGCCTGTCATTGTCTGTTGTGAAGCTTACAAGTTCCATGAAAGAGTCCTACTTGATTCAATCTGCTCCAACGAACTTGGTAACATTTCAGTGTTTCACTCTCTCTTTATCAATTTTTCTTCTTTCCTTAAAACGGATTATAACAGAGTTTTGTGTGCGTGGAAATTTTGCAGGTGATCCTGATGCCATAGCCAATACGCCAAACAGAGCCATTGCAAAGCAATCAAAGACGATGGATGCCAACAAAAACCTTCAGTTTTTAAATCTGATGTAAAGCCTTTCTAAGTGATTTTAGAGAATACATCACAATACTTTTCTTTAATCTCTCTTCTTCTTTTTTGGTCCAGGTACGATTCAACTCCTTCGGAATATATATCTATGATCGTAACGGATTATGGAATGGTACGTATGACACACAATATTATGTTGTAAGTTTTTTGCAAAGAAATTGTCAAGTTCAGGTTCTGATACAATTTATGTTTGTGTTGGTTGTGTATATAGATTCCTCCGACGAGCATACCAGTGATCGTACGTGAATACAGGAGAGAACACTTGTTGTTATAAAGGTAATGTGGTTAGAATTAGCATATACAGATACAGCTTTACAAAGGAGAGAAGAGCGAGTCTTAGCATACAATACACACATTCTTTTGGAAGTGTTTGGAAATTGCTCATAATGTGGTTCGAATAATTGTGCTTTTTCCTTTTTTGAATATCCAGTAAAATGTGTTCTCTGACAGAAAATAATTGAGAGTAAAAGTTTTGCTTTTTTTGGAATGTATAACATCGTAAAAACTATGAAACGACACCGTATCGATCTTTGGATCTCCGGGGTCTTCTTGTCCTCCAAAGTATGGCATGAGGACTGGGACATAGTCTGTAGGGCACTTTAGGTGTCGGAATCTCAGGAACCCTGTTCCAACAGAGTTAAATATTAGACCGACTTATTAGATACTAGAGATTTGTCCAAATAATTAAACAAAAAGGTTAGGAATAATCTTACTGTAATCCAGAAATTTCGATTTGGGAGAAGTCAAAGTTAGTTAAGCTATTTATTGCGGTCGCTGTGGAACTCTTGTGTCCCTTGACTTTTCCAGACGGCGGAGTTACCGGTGAAGGCTGCTTTATGGCCATCACTTTGCAATCGAAGTTTCCAATCCCAATCATTGCCCACCTACGCAACAATCAAAACAAGTAGTTTCAATTTTCAAAGTTTCTGTAATTACTAAGTTCGTACATAAAAACGGAATATGTCTGATTACGACCGACCACGTAAAGTATTAAATGAATCGGAATAGTACCTGTAAAGAAAGCTGTTTTGATGGAGACCGACGAGAAGTGTTGAAGCACCAACCTCTTTCACCACTTGAGCAATCATCCTTCCATCTTCGTCTCCTTCTCTCACTATTATCTCCGTATTCGTCTGTAATGATATGATCATCACCATCACAAACACACAAATCGAAACATTGAAAAAAACATCAAGATTGGTCCGCTTACGTTGTAGAAAGTGTCGCAGATTTCACGGAAGGAGAGAGCGAGATTGTATCCGTGACGGCGGAGAAGACGCGCCGCCGTGGATTTCTTTTTACGCGACGACGGAGAAAAGAAGACGTGGAGGAGGACAATGACGTCACCTTGACGGAGGAAGTTGTGAAGTGCCCATTGTAAAGCCGTCCTCGCCGCTTCTTTATCTTCAACAACCACCACGATCCTCCTTACATCATCTCCCATTAAATACTCTCTACTATCTCTTTCTAGAGAATGAATTGGGTTGGGTTTGGTTTTGTGTCGCAATACTTGTGAGTTGTATGACTCACTCTCTCTCTCGATATGTGTGTGTGTATATAATGGAAAAATTGGAATTTATGTGTTTGGAAATAAAGAAAGTGGGTCAAAATGTGATAATGAGTAAGAAATCATGGACCGTGTTTTTGTTTATTGGGATAAAGTTGCGTTCTTACACTTTTTGTTTAATCTTTATTCTAGTCTTTTTAACCCTATAAACTTAGCATTTCAACATGGATTTCATACCATACTTTTCGTAACAATCATTAATAATTTACAACTCATAATATGATTGATAATTTGCTGAATGACATAAATTTTTTTTTTTTACAATGTTGTAAATTTGACAAATTGATTTAAGAAATGGTGAATATTGATGATTTTTTGTTCAATTTTTTTTACAAAAAATGGTTTGTAAATTGTCAATTAAGTCAGTTCGAATATTTAGTAATTGCCAGTTTGATATTTTGCATAGTTTTAATTTTCATGTTTTAATTTTTTGTTCTTTAACCGTTTGATTTGTTATTTTTACTACAAATTATTATGAGATCCAATACATAAACAACTCTACCACGAAAAACTTTGATCATTATAGATCCACGTATTTATTAACGATGCATCAGATCACTGCATACGATTATACTTGCATAATGTTGGATTTTTTTTGTAAATTTGTCTCCTGTTAATATGCATAATTATTAATAAAATCACATCAAGTAGAATTCAAACTATAAACTTTTGGTGTAAAAACATTAGCAAACATTTGACAAACCATTAGGTGAATTCACAATTTTGTAAAACCAAATCTTATGTGATTAACCACTGATTAGTACAAATATCCATAAATAGATGTACATTCACTACATTGAATACAATTAAATAATGTTGGCCTGAAACTTTGTGTTAGAAGTGGTGCTAAACCGCGTCTATTCAAGTAGTAATCACTTTTCCCATTATACAACTGAAAGTAGAAAACAATCAAAATCCTTTAATATTTAAACTTTTATTTATTTTTTTAATAGGTGTGTTTGGTATGGTAGATGAAGAAGTTCTTAATAACAATTAAACTTCGTGTGAAGAAAAGAAATTAACGTGGTAGGACAGAATTTGAACACGAATTAGAGTGCAGCACTAATTTAAGGAAAGAACACGAATTAAAGGATTTAATTATCAGCTGCAAAATATTTTGGAAACAAAAGGAGTTTCACCAAACTCAAAAGGGGTCAAATACTAAATACGTAATGAAGACTTAATAAGAACAAGGGACGCGTTATATCAAGCCACGTGTCAACGTAAAAAGGGAATCAGGTAAGGGACCCACAAAATCCACGTCAGCAGCTGACAGAAGCATATGAGTACCACATGTATTTATGACACAAACAATGTAATAAATACGAATCTCACGCGCCTTTCTCGTCTAAGGTAATCGTACGTGAGTTACACGCTCTTCATTTGCGCGTGTCGAACTACACAACTTTCTACTTAATTGTTTCTATACAAAAAAAGGAATTATTAAACTAAATAGTCTAAGAACCACAAATGTTTTGCATAATCCATAAACTTGAGGCATGAATCCGGTGACGGTCCACATGATTAGTTTATTTAAGCTGAAAGGATTCATGCAATTGCGAATTGTTTTTAATATTTTTTATGTCAAAAGTATTTTTTTAAAGGAAAATGAAATGAGGACAGTGGAACGTGACGCTGAGAAAAAATGGTTGTATCTCGGGAATGTACTAGTGCTTGTCTTTTCTCGTTCCTAATTTAACCAAATTATATACTCTTGAGTTTCACAAATTTTTAACACTATCTGGAAAATATCAAATATATACTCATTTACTCAAGGAAACCCAAAGCAAAAATATTCATGAAATATGTACGAAAGAAAACGGATTTACAGACTTCATATATTTAAAGGAGTAAGCTAAAGGTTATAGTACTTTGGTTAAACTGAACCAAAATTTGATATATCAAACCAAACTAAAAAGAGTGATCCAAAATGATTATAAACACAATTGTTAAGAAAAACTGCTTTTGTTGGTCATTACGTGATCGAATTTTTTTAAAATTCTTTTAAAGGTCAAGAATGATATGTACATGTTACCCTTTCTACAAATTGTGACCTCTCTTAAACGTGGAACAAAACCATAAAACTGGATCAGAGATAAGCCATATATACTTGAGCTGAAATGGACAACCACTTATTGATCAAAACGTGTTACCATCAAGATTATGAAGTTACAACTTGATCGAAAGGTTCAGTATCACAACTTGCTTGAGTTGATCAAAAGTTTCCTTCTCTTACAACGACTCATTACAACTTGCATGAGTTGGACAGAGCAACGGAGTGTATCACGAGTGTAGAGGATAAGAGAAAGAGATTAAGGAGAAAATGTCAAAATGATTTCTGATTAACTGTAACTCAATGTGCAGCTCACGCTTATATACACTTGTTCTAACAACCTTTTTTTTTTCTTTCTAACAACCTATTTTCAGCTCATTAACTTTATATGTACACACTAATAGAGTGAGGTATACGGATGGCTAGTAGCATCATCACAAGCCAAAACAATGCCTTAATTATACTCTTTGACCAATGTTAATGTGATGATTATATACATATTGTATATATTCATACATTTGCTAACAAGTGTACACAGTTAGGCTCTTCCATTATTTATTTGCACACAACAACACATTACAAACACGAACCTTCACATGAAAAATAAGGAGAGAACGCTCTAGTAAAAGTTACGTTTTTGTGTATGCTTAGAAAACTAGTGATGCAGACTTCAGCGACCGCGGAATAGCACTGTGATTGTTTCATACCAAAAATTAGCTGATGTTGTTCCTTGTATTATTCTCATTTCGTCGCTTATCTGAGGTATATTGGGTATACCAAAATCAGCATTATCAAATGATATGTTTGGGATAGGCTTTTTATGTTCCAAATATTCTATAATCTGTTCCATATTAGGCCTCTTTTCCGGATCACTTTGTGAACATAACATGCCTAGCTTCAAAAGTAGTTTGGCCTCGTCAGTTACAAAATTTCCACCTAGGTTGTTGTCAATGCTATCCAATAGAGCACCTCTTCGCCCGCAACTAGCAACCCATTCAACTAAACTCTTCTGGCCGGGTGATCTATCTGGTTCTACTGGCCTTCTCCCGCAAACTACTTCAAGCATGAATACTCCAAAGGCATAGACATCAGTGGACTCATTACACACACCTGATGTAACCTCTGGAGCCATGTAACCAATGGTTCCTACCACACGTGTGGGTACAAGAGTCATACCACGTTCATGGAACCTAGCTAGCCCAAAATCTCCAATCTTCCCATTTAGATTAGAATCTAAAAGAATGTTGCTTGCTTTAATATCTCTATGTAGAACAACTTGTTCCCATCCTTCATGTAGATAATTAAGAGCAGATGCCACTCCTTTTAAAATATGCACTCTTTGAGACCAACTTAAACTACTATTACCATTGAATAAGTAATCAGAAACACTTCCATTTGGCATGTACTCATATACCAAAAGCAATTCACCTTTCCTTCTACAGTAACCGCGAAGTTGAACCAAGTTTCTGTGTCCTAATCTCCCCATTGTAGTAATTTCTGAGATGTACTCTTGCATTCCTTGTTCTGCACCATGTGAGACTCTCTTGACTGCTATTTGAGAACCATCAAGAAGATCTCCCTTATAAACCTTTCCGAAACCTCCTACTCCGAGGACCCGGTTCTCCTTGAAACCTTTGGTTGCTTTGTAGAGGGTCCTAAAGGAAAATCTTTGCGGACTATATTTTTGTTCCCATTGTTCAAACACCTCTGCATATCTATTTTGGTAGTAAAGGTATGCGATTCCGCCTACTATTATCAAGAGAGCAGTTATTGATGTACAAGCAAGTATAAGTGGTAAGTGATTAGGTGGTGGTTTAGGCAGATCCAAAACTTTAGCAATGTCAAGGCTTTGTGCTTTTCTTCCTATTGACAATGACCATCCAAGGATGTACTGATGACTTCTAACTGTACCGGTCGAACCTGAGAATCCGAAAAACATTTGCTCCTTGAAGATGTTGGAAAGGTCTATGGACCTTGACAAAAGAGGCAAGCTTGGTTTTGAGGTTTCTAATGGAGCAAGTGTTACATTTAGCAATCTCCTCTCTCCATCATATTCTATCCAGATACGAATTCTCTGTTTGCTCGCAAGAAGCATGCTTTTATTCAACCCCAACGTATCATCAAAGTAACTAGCATCGGCAGATTGGACCGATACTATACTGTTGATATCTATCCCTACATGGTTATCACTTTCTTCAAGGGCTTCAGGACTTGCATTAGTGTCAAGCTCTACGGCAAGGATATGATTTTCGGTTTTGTTATCATTCGTCCTATTGAATATTCCGAGATAAGATGTTGCAGCACCATACCTTAGATCAAAGGTGGGAGAGATGACAAAAACCAGTCCTTGCCCGTAGCTAGTACTCTCTTCCGGAACAATTGCAAAGACGAATTCTGTCGAAAAGGAAAATGAAGTGTTTGTGAAGTTTACAGGTGTTTTGTGGAAGGCATGTCCAGTGGCTCTCTTTGAACTATTTGTAAGTTTCAGTCGGCCATCTTTCATACTTGCCACTCCATCTAGATACAAATCTGCTTCTTTGAAATCGTAAAACGCAAATTGATGACCTTCTTGAGCTAACACCATAAAGATCATTTGGACTGAAGTTATTAGCCATAAGCTTAGAAATCTAATAGCTCTCGCCATGTGAAACAAGTTTGAATCTCTCACAACTCCAAATGGCCTCTGGATGTTTGAACGTTTCCTTTTTTTTCTCGAGGAGAATGTGAGTAGAGTTGAATAAACGAACTTTCAACGAAATTACAAGGAAGTATTAGTTGACTTTGGAATTGGTCTTCGTTCACTTCGTTTATGGCATCATGTAAACAATTGTATACCATAATCTTTTTTTTTTTTGAAACGTTTGTATACCATAATCTGCAACTATAGTATACACAAGTAGTCGAATTTAAGTAATGGCTTTTAATCAATACAATAATGCAAAGGTTACACTGTGGTAAATAAAACAATCAGAGAAGGTGAAGAAGATCAAATTCAATACAATCATTTTAACCTCAGTACTAGTTTCAGATTCAAAATTTCAATTGAGTTAAACACCTTACTTTTTTGAAGAATCATCAAAGTAGATTTAATCCTTTTGTAACTCAGATCCCATGAATGTTGGAAGTACTTAACTTCAAATATCGGCTGCAGTGTAGACCAAGAAGGCGGGCTCAAACTTCTTCAGGCACAAGATCACGCCCGGCTCAGCTTGAAAATCCTCTGTCGAGTTTCCGTTTTTTGGGAGTCGGAGACTTAAAAAGATTCCGAACAGATGTTATTGGATCGTCTACCTGATAACATCAAATAAACAGCAATCAAAGACAGATTAAAAGTTGATCTTTGATGAAAATAATAATCTTACACGTACATCAATGCATGTTTTGTCTTTTTGTTTAGGAGATAAATCATTATCTCATGTTCAGAGTAAATTTAGAGGCAACAAATTTTTAAAAAGATATCAAATTAAGTAGAGTCATGCATAGAGGAACTGTAACAGGACCAAGACATAATGCTGCACTATTAACCAACATAACTTTAAGCTTTGTACTTTAAGTTGTGAATTTTATTCTATTCTTCTATAAGATGCTACAAAAGGAGTTTATATGATCTAATGGCAATGGTTACAAGGGAATGGCGCAGGAGAGCTATATCTATCAGTCTGTAATTTAGCTTAGTTCCATCCTGACACTAAGCACCGAGCTAATTTGCCTAACAATTTGTAGAAAAAAGAATGCAAGTGGAACGTGTTACCTTGAAGAGGGATGAGGATGATGGTGGAGTCTGACAAGATCCTTTTTGGCGTTGTAATGCAGACAGAGTCTGCTTCCATCCAGGGCCTCTTTTACCCGTTGAGCAGATCCAAGGACAGAAATGTCGATGTTGCTTGATTGGATCAAATTCCATTTGTTTGTTTGACGTTCCTGATTTACCTGCATCTACCAAATGAAAGATGAGTTTTTCTGTTACGAAGAGTTATCAAAGATCATATACACAAGTATCTCAGGTATGAGTATGCTTTCATTAGTTTGGATAGAATTTGTTGTTTAACACCAGAGAAATTTGTGTCCGCACTGATACTCGTAGAAATTTACCTGCAGATGAATCCTTCAGCTTGTTTTTTTCAAGAAGACTTGATGTTTCTACCATCAGATGTTTGTCTTTGGATTGTGGTGTAGTATAAATGTCTATATCAGATGTGTTTCTTTCTTTGTCAGACTTCTCTCCTACTTCTATACCATCCGTTACATGATCGCTATTTTCTGTAACACCACCATTGTTCTGTGTAGTTTCACACAGTTGATCCTGAATAGAACTGACAGTCCCATGATCACGATCTCTAGAGTAAGAAGCAAACCTTGACCTCAAGTTCCTGCCAATAATAGGCAGCGATATTGTTGCTTTGAAGTTTTGCTTTGTTGCTGGGGGTCCTCCTGCTATGGTGAACTTTAAGTTTGATGTTTGACTTTGAAGAGTACCACTCCTGGAAATTTTTTCTGTAATGACTACGGTATCACCAGTGACTCTACACAATTCTAATGGTCGTGGAACAGTTGAGAAAACCCAGAGTCCAACACAGGCTCCACACAGCTTGCAGTCAAGTACAACAGAACTGGGATCAGAATTTAATGTGTCAGCAAGTGTTGGGTTTTCAGTAGACCCTGAAATTCCATTTGGAATCGGAGTTGAATTGGAGATGCTTAGAAGCTCGCGGGTAGCAGATAATGGCAGTAAATCAATATTATCTGTACTCCTAGCAGTCTCGGTCGATTTATCTTTGCAATCCACAATATAAGGAAGTGCTCGCGGTTCCCAGCCACATAAACTGATAAGTTTTTGTGCCTGCAAATATCAATGCAACAGATCTAAAATCAGATCTAAATCGAAAATATAACAAATGCCTCTCAGAAAGGGAATAATAGTCAGATCTAACTCAAAAATATAACAAATGCATCTCAGAAAGGGAATAACTGTCAATACAAAGATCAATGATATACTACAAGTCTGCAAGCTAAATATATTATATGACCAAAATGGAATGAACCAGGATGAAAGATTTTCTATATTAATTTACTAGGACAGACCAAAGTAAAGTCTATTGATAGCGGCACAATAAACGAAGGCTCATCCTATTCTACCAAAATCATAAAAGAACTTCTAAAGCAGAATGTAAATGAAAATGTTATCCAAAGACCAAAAGAATTATAACACTGCAAAATGTTCAACGTTGGCTAGGAAAAAGTAAGATTCCTTTAGCCCGGGTCAAACCTGGTAGAAAAGTTGAGCCTGACTCGCTCCAACATGGTTGATAAGGGACTGTTTTTGAGGGGATTCGGCTATAGTGTCGCCACCAGCACGTGCATTAGGTAGTTCGAGAAATTCTTCCAGATCGGAGCTCCTCATGTAGTCAATGGCAGATGGTGAAATAATAGGCAGGGATAAAAGTTGAAGCAATGCTTCTGACCGTTCTTCATGTCTATCAACTAAATCCTCAAGCGTCAATAAAGGAAACTCAGAAAGCGTTTCTTCACATGAATTCTCTATCCATGGACAAAGTAATTTATGTCCACTATCCAACTTTAAGCTGAAGACTGATGCGGCTTTCTCCACTACAAGAGCACAAAATAGGAATCCAGTTTGAGTAAGTACACAACACATAACCATTTAATCAGAGTATTATTAACATGTTAACCATGCCTTGTTGCTTTGACCAAGAAGCTGGGGCTGAAAAGTAAATATGAGCTCCACAAGATTCACACGCTATAGTATCCGTGTCAACGTTCACCCATCCTCTCCTGGCGCAATTTACAGCACTAATAACCTACCACCACAACGCGAAATCAACCAGATAGAAATGGCATGAACTCTAATGTTGTGGTTCAAGAATCTGACCTGAGGCTTGGCAAACCATGTCATGGACTTGAAAGTAGCTAGCCTTCTCATAAGGTCACCTCTATCCCACGGCCTACAAAGACCCGAAGGCGATGTCCCGGTAGCTAATCCGGTATTCGGCTCCACCAATGCTAACGAAGATGAAGGATTCGGACGCTTCTTGCCTCTCGATTGTTGCTCTATAGGTGAACTACACAAAACCAAAAAAGACCATCATCATTCACAGGCTCACAACATCGTAGCATTGTGAATGAAGAATACAGAATCGCATCTTCCATCTCATATAGTCGAAGAAACTGACCTAGTGGAGGAAGGAGATTTCGATAGGGTGAAAAGCTTCTCCATGATTTGGTGGAATCTCTTCTCCGAGTCTTGTGCCATTCTTTATCTTCGTCCTCGTGGAAACCCTAGATTTTCTACAGATTCGTGTCTCCGTCGTCTTCACCGTGGCTCAGCTGCACGAGTGTAAAAATGGGTTTAGATGGCGGTGACGTAATATGGTTAAATTGAACCGAAATGTTACACATAAGCTAAACCATTATCAGACCGAACCGGAATCTAAACCGAAGATTTAAGCTGGCCTCGTTTAGTTCTCTAGTCGGCGAGCTTTCTCTTCTCCGGGGAAGAAGAAAGTGAAAGATCATGAAGGTGAAGATGGCGTATTTGATTCGCTATGGTCCTCCTCACATCACCAAACGCACTTGGCACCGGCGATTTCTTGTAAGATTCCTTGTATTGCTAAGTTTTCTTGTAAAGTATGCATTTTTTTTATTGCTTAAGCTCCGTTTGGGTTTTTGAGTGAATGAATTGTTCAATTAGGTCTTAAATTATAAGATTCTTGAGATGATATAAGATGGGTTTCTCTTGTGTCAGCAGAAAGGTTCCTCCTTTTCTGTTGTGTATTACAAATTGTCACTATTTTTGGACTTGTTTTCTAATGGAAGTTAAACTACTGCTAACGTCTCGATGAAATGTTTGTTTTAGGAAGCTTCAAGGCGTTATGCTACAAGCTCGGTGCATGGTGATGCTGAACCTATAAAGAAAGTACAAGGGGCAGAGAAAGAGCCCCAAGATCTTGGTAACAACTTGTGTTATCCTATTTTCTCTTATGAATCTGACTTTGCTTTTCTAACTTGGTCATAGAATTCTAATTTGGCCATTGTGACTATTAGCATTGCCCGTATTGATTATTCTCAGATAAGTTTGCCATTTCTAGGGCTGTTCACACAAAGCATTTCAAGGCATCTTTCTGGAAAAGTTGCTAAGCTTCCTGTTCTGATCGTCGGTGCTGGACCCGTGGGCCTCGTTTTGTCCATCCTTCTTACCAAACTAGGTTCAAGTTTCTCCAAATTTCTCTAACTTTCATTTCTCATTTCCCAAGCTTACCTGTTTGACCCAACTTTAGGGGTGGAATGTGCTGTTGTGGACAAAGCCACAAGCTTCTCGAAACATCCACAAGCCCATTTTATCAACAACCGATCTATGGAGGTTGCCTTTTTGTGTTCCCTTCAGTTACATTTTATTTATTTATTTTGTGCTCCTGAAAGATCCTTAGTTCCTCTGTTTTTATTACTTAGATCTTCCGTACATTGGACGGATTAGCTGAGGAGATTGAAAAATCACAGCCTCCTGTAGACTTGTGGAGAAAATTCATTTACTGTACATCCCTCTCTGGTTCAACTCTTGGCACAGTAGACCACATGCAGCCTCAAGGTGTGTTCTCTTGTGCAGAATGCTAATACAACTTTACGAAAATGCAGACCTTTCACACAAGTCCTTGTGGTGTTATCTAAATAGATTTCGAGAATGTTGTCAGCCCGGCTTCCGTTGCTCACTTCTCGCAGTACAAGTTGACAAGTCTAATGCTTAAGCGGTTGGAAGACCTCAGCTTTCATGTTTCAAGTTCCCAAAAGGCAGATGGTCTTGAGCTCGACTCTCCTGTGGCGAAGCAAATTCTTATGGGTCATGAGTGTGTGGCGATTCATGCAAATAAGGAAAGTGTTTCTGCAACTGTTTCTTTTCTCAAAGAAGCTAAGTATGTGAAAAGAGACATTCAATGTAGTATACTGGTTGGAGCTGATGGTGCTGGTAGTGCTGTTAGAAGGCTCACTGAAATTAAAATGCATGGGGAAAGAGATCTACAAAAGCTTGTTAGTGTCCATTTTATGAGCAGAGAGCTCGGTGAGTACCTGATCAGTTGCAGACCAGGGATGTTATTTTTCATTTTCAACACCCAGGGTGTAGGAGTTCTCGTTGCCCATGATCTTTTACAAGGAGAATTTGTTTTGCAGGTAGCTATAGCTGACCCAGAAAATCTATGATACTTTAATCACAGTTTATTTAGATGAATCAGTTTTATATACAGTAGCTTGGTGTTTAATATTTTCTGTTTATTGCAGATACCATTCTATCCACCTCAGCAGAGTCTATCTGATTTCAGTCCTGAGGTATTTACTTTCATCACCTAGAGCTAGAGGAGAATTGAATTTCACTTGTGGAAACTCATTTAGTGATGCACCTATTTACTTTTATTTCCGTCCAAACTGTGACCAATTTCAAATGTGTTATTTTTCCTTGTGTGTCCTTAAGCGGTTATTTTCTTGTAGATGTGCAAGATGCTGATACATAAGTTGGTTGGACAAGAGCTTTCAGACTTGCATGTAGCTGATATTAAGCCATGGGTCATGCATGCTGAAGTCGCTGAGAAATTCTTGTGCTATGATAACAGAGTGATACTTGCTGGTGATGCTGCTCACCGGTTCCCTCCTGCTGGAGGTTTTGGTAAGTGTTCCAATTTTCTTCAAAAGGTACACCATATGCTGCTCCTTGGGTAGCTTTGCGGTGTCAATAATTATAATTTCGGAAGAAAGTTAATCCTCCCAATTGTTGAACTACTATGTTGATACCAATAATTCCACAAGCATGAAAGTTGATCTTATACAATTTGTCAGTGTTTTTTTCTGTGAAAGTTATATGAATTGACCGATGACAAGCCTCAGGCATCAGTTTGATTTTGATGTACTCAGAGCAGTCCTGTAAAATATTCTGATAGCAAATTACATCATTTTTTTTGCAGGAATGAACACAGGAATTCAGGATGCTCATAATCTTGCTTGGAAAATAGCAGCTCTTGTTCAGGGTTCTGCACAATCTTCAATTATCAATACGTATGAGACAGAACGGAGGCCGGTATTGTACCTATCTTTTATAACTTTTTCTTTCATCCTTTTTTATTAAGTTGATTCATTTACAAGCATCTTATTTTTGTCACTAGATTGCCCTTTTCAATACTTCACTCAGTGTTGAGAACTTCAGAGCAGCTATGTCAGTTCCTTCAGCGCTAGGCCTTGACCCAACAATTGCAAACTCAGGTAAACCATAAGCAGCTTATCTTCTTTCTCAGTCATTGTTCAGCGATCAGGTTGACAGCAATTATATCTCTACCGTGTTGTAGTGCATAGATTTATAAACAAAACAGCCAGTTCCATCCTTCCAACTGGGCTGCAAAAGGCAGTTTTGGATAATGTCTTTGCGCTAGGTCGTGCACAGCTTTCAGAATCTCTATTGAATGAGAGCAATCCACTGGGATATCAGAGACTCAGCAGACTAAAGAGTATCTTTGAAGAAGGAAAAAGCCTTCAGCTACAGTTTCCTGCAGAGGATCTTGGTTTCAGGTATCATCATCACCTTTGGAACTCTAAAATTCTCACTCTACTCTGAGTTGTATAAAAAAATTAAAGAAAGGTAGAAACGAGGGCTGGCTGCTTTCATAAAAGTGTGGTATTTTGTATTTAAATTTTTTTTGTATAAAATTATATGTAAATTCAGAGTTGGAGTAACAGAAGCTACTGTGTTTTAGGTACCAAAAGGGAGCCATTGTTCCTGATAATGTGTCTGAAGTTGGTGATCCTGGAGTACCCAGTGGTCGTAGAAGAGACTATGTTCCTTGTGCCGAGCCAGGTTCAAGACTGCCTCATATGTATGTGAGAATTCTGTCAGATTCCAAAAGAGAGATGGTTGTATCTACACTGGTTCTTGTATCGACAGAGAAAGTGGAGTTTCTACTCATAATATCACCGTTATCAGAATCCTATGAGCTAGCTCGTGCTACATACAGAGTAGCACAAGAGTTTAAGACTAGAGTCAAGGTCTGCGTGATCTGGCCTGGTTGTGATGATGATGGTGGTGTTGAAAGAGAGAGCAGGGTAGCATTAGCTCCTTGCGAAAACTATGTGGATGTTATGAAAGCTAGAAACCAAAGTGGTGAAGAAGCTTCTTGGTGGAGTATATGTAAGATGTCAGAGAGGGGATGTATTTTAGTCCGTCCTGATCAACACATTGCTTGGCGTATGAAGTCTGATCCTCCTTTGGATCCTACTCTGCACATGAGAGATGTCTTCTCCATCATTCTTGGTACATAACAAACAACTAAGAATAACACAAATTCATTGTATCTTTTATTTATATCCAAACAAGATCATAGTTTATTTACAAGAATAAATAAACTGGCAATGGTGAGCAAACTAAATGTAAGACATTGCGAAAAGAAAAAAAATGATTTTATATAGTTTTGTTTTTATGGTCTCTTTGATGTTTGTAACACTCACTTATAAAAGATAGAAAACATCGTTATGGTACGTATAAGTGGTGGATACCACGAATGGATTACTGGTCCGTTGACATCATAACAAAAATCAACCAAAATATTACTATTCTTTAACATTTTAGATACATTCATCTATTTATTAATTTATAAAGATGGTCAACATCACGGTCATCTGACGGCTAAGAGGGACACACGTGGTGAGTCACGGTTGGTTTCAAGTATATTACACAAAAGTCTCGAGGTACAACGTGAGAGGCTCAAACAAAACGTGACTGCCACAACACACACGAACACAAATAAAGACAAAGACAATCATTGTTCAGACAAGTTTGTACCTATTTGATTCTCTACATTACTCTCTATCTTTCTCACCAAACTCACACACACAAATCTCTCTCTCTCTCAATATATATACATAGACCTACGTATGTACTAATTCACATCACCACAACTGTGAACATAGAACATTTTAAGAACTTATATTGATCGAGAGAGAGGATGACTAAGTTTGGTGGGTCTTTGCTCGGCGTAAGCCTATTACTGACCGTTCTTCTCGGGGCAGTAACCTCGGCAGCGGAGTATTATAACTATGGAAATGCCCTTGACAAGACCTTCTTGTTCTTTGAGGCTCAACGCTCAGGGAAGTTACCGGCTGCTCAACGTGTCAAATGGCGTAGCCACTCTGGTCTCAAGGATGGTCTTGCTCAAGGCGTAAGTCCTTAGACACACAATGCTTATGTTACACTCGGATTTATATAAGCTATATATCCAAAATTATAATTGTCTTGGGATTAGATGTTGCAAAACTAATTATCAGAAGTAGCACTTCTTCTACAAAAATATAGTCTAGTGATTCTTACTTGTGTCCATGGATTCAAATCCGATACAATGCATGATATTTCTCAAAAAGGATTTTATTGTCCACACACAAAAATTTAAATAGCCTTAATTATATAAAATGATCAAACAAGAATATGTTGTTACAAATACAAAGATTTGCTACATTTTGTAAGAGCGAGCCTTTTATTTGTAATTAAAAAAAAAAAGGTAAGAATTATAAGAAAAGTTCTCAATTTATGTAATGATATTGAGGTTTGAGTATATATGAATGAACAGGTGAGCTTGGTGGGAGGGTATTATGATGCAGGAGACCATGTGAAATTCGGTTTACCAATGGCTTTCGCAGTGACAATGCTATCGTGGGCCGCGGTTGATTACCGAAAAGAGCTATCTAGTCTGAACCAGATGCAACAGACATTGTGGTCAATCAGATGGGGTACTGATTATTTCATCAAGGCACATCCGCAGCCTAATGTTCTATGGGGCCAAGTTGGAGACGGAGACTCAGACCATTACTGTTGGGAGCGAGCCGAGGACATGACCACTTCAAGAACAGCCTATAAGCTTGACCAGTACCATCCTGGCTCGGACTTAGCCGGTGAAACCGCTGCTGCTTTAGCCGCTGCTTCTTTGGCTTTCAAGCCATTTAATTCCTCTTACTCTGCTATACTCTTAAGTCATGCCAAAGAGGTTCGTTTGTTTTCTACATTTATGTACATTGGTTCGAACTTGGATAACTAATTTACGTACATAACAGCTGGTATATTTTGGTTGATTCCATTTGGTCACACCAAATTTGGTTATGGTCCAGTTTGAGTTTGGTATAAAAATGATAGTACCTAGTAGATTTATTTATAACAAATTTGGGTTCGGTTTTGGTTTATGAATCATGTTCAAGTTATATGTCCACCCCTAGTTGTGTTTTAAAACAGGTTCTGTTTAGACTTGTGAACATTTTGAAAACCTTGGCTTGTGTGTTTTTCAGCTCTTCTCATTTGCTGATAAGTACAGAGGACTATACACTGATTCAATCCCAAATGCAAAAGCTTTCTACATGTCGTCTGGCTACTCGGTATACCTATAACCCCTTTGATCTCCTTCTCTGAAAATCTCCATTTTTTATTTTTCACTGAATTTTCGTTTTGATGCAAATGCCTTTTTTAATTAAGGATGAGCTTCTTTGGGCTGCGGCTTGGCTACACCGCGCAACCGGAGATCAATACTACTTGAAGTATGCTATGGACAATGCCGGTTACATGGGCGGAACTGGCTGGGGAATGAAAGAATTCTCTTGGGATAACAAATATGCCGGAGTTCAAATCCTTTTGTCCAAGGTATAAACCTACAATATTCTTGGTTGTTTCAAGAATGTTTTTTCCGCAGTTTCAAGAAGACTAATCTTACTTCTTGTTTAAATTGTGTGTATGTGTAGATTTTGTTAGAAGGGAAAGGTGGTGCCTATACTTCGACACTGAAGCAATATCAGGCGAAAGCCGACTATTTCACTTGTGCTTGTCTCAAGAAGAATGGTGGCTACAACATTCAAACAACTGCTGGTAAATTAAATGAGTACATCTAAAGCAGAACATAATTACTAGAAAATCAGGTGAGTATTGAAAAGGTTTTGTTTGGTTTCTAATGGTGAAAATCAGGTGGTTTGATGTATGTTCGAGAGTGGAACAATCTGCAATATGCATCCGCGGCTGCATTTCTTCTAGCCGTTTATTCTGACTATCTCACTGCAGCAAACGCTAAACTCAATTGTCCCGATGGTCCGGTTCAACCTCAAGCAGTTCTTGATTTTGCAAGATCACAGGTAATAATCAAAACTCTCAAGGGACCAAAACCACTTTCCTGTTGATTTAAAATCCCATAACAGAGTTTTCTTTCTAGGCTGATTACATTCTTGGAAAGAACCGTCTAGGGATGAGTTACGTAGTTGGCTATGGACCAAAATATCCAATCCGTGTTCACCATAGAGGCGCTTCAATCGCCTCAATATTTGTTCTTCGTTCTTCTGTGAATTGTGTTCAAGGGTTTGATTCTTGGTACAGAAGGTCTCAAGCTGATCCTAATGTCATCTATGGTGCTCTTGTTGGTGGACCAGACCAGAATGATAATTACTCGGATGACCGGTCTAACTACGAGCAGTCAGAACCAACTTTGTCTGGAACAGCTCCACTCGTTGGCCTTTTCGCTAAACTCTCTGGAAAATTAGGTAACAAAAACATAAATCCTTGTGCTCAAATTACTCTAGACGAATCATTATCAATCATGTAATGTAAATGAAATTTTTGTAGGATCTTATGGAGGAGGGTCATCTAAACCTTATCAAACAACAAAACCACCAGGTTTGATCTTTATCTATTTTCATCTTCTTCCTCCGTAACCATTTTGGGCAGTGTCTGATTGTCATTTTCTCTGACACTTGTACAGCTTCATCTTACAAAGCAACACCAACAACATACAGTCCAAAACAATCAGGTGCACCAATCGAGTTTCTTCATTCGATAACTACCAACTGGATGGCTGGTAACACGAGGTACTACAGACACAAAGTGATCATAAAGAACAATTCTCAGAAACCAATAACCGATCTCAAGCTCAAGATTGAAGATCTCTCAGGACCTATTTGGGGTCTGGATTCAACAGGGCAAAAGAGTACGTACCAACTACCTCTATGGCAAAAGACTCTGAAAGCAGGACAAGCTTACGATTTTGCTTATGTACAAGGTGGTCCTCAAGCTAAAGTCTCAGTCTTGAGTTACCATTACTAATCCTCTTTTTAACTTCTTTTCTTAATGCTTTTGAGTGAAATTAGCCAACCAAGTTGAGACTAAGTCTAAGAAATGTAAATTTTTGTGTCCCTTGGGAAAGAGAGAATGTTAAATGTCTATAACTTAATGATGAATGAAAACAACGTGATTTAAATGAAAACAACGTGATTTAACACCAAAAAGCACTCAAAACTGAGCTTAATTTAACATTCAGACAAAAATTTAAGGTTCGGACGACAAGAAGGTAAACTAGCACAAAAAAACTGAAAATAGATAAAAAGGACTGAGAAGTATCACAAGTTAAAAACACATAAAAGAGCTTTTTCTTCTACAGAATCTTCTAGTCTTCGAAGGTAGTCTTCTTGCCTGCAAAATTATCAAATGCCAGAAATTAATAAAGATTTAATGACATAATAGTACATTGTTATAAATAAAAAATAACAACAAAGTTATGTACCTGTGGAAAAAACAGGTTTAGCTCTACCAAAACCACGTCCACCATCTCTTCCTCTACCTCCACCTCTTCCTCCACCTCTACGGCCACCGTCTCTTCCCCTACCTCCACTTCTTCCTCCAAAACTTCTTCCTCCACCGCTACGGCCACCGCTGTTGTATCCACCACCACCACCACCGTTGTATCCACTGCTTTCTCTTGGTTTGGCCTCGTCAACAACAATGGTCCATCCTCCCATGTCACTTTGATTAAGCTCCAAAGCCTTATCAGCACCATCTTTGAAGTCAAGGTATGCAATTCTGTGGAACAACATATCATTTTCCTTTAGTCAAAACATTCAACTGCGAAAAAATTAACAAACACTGGAGCAAAAAGTTACAAACCCTTTGCTGGAACCGGTCTCACGGTCCATGGGAACAGAAACCCTTGTGATCTCTCCACAAGAACCGAAATGCTCGCTCAATGCGGATTTGATGTCTTCTTCAGTAAGTGAAGAATCAAATCCCTTGACGAAAATTGATGGACCTCCTCCACCGCCACCACTTTGGAATCCACTGCAGAACATTTGGAGGAAGTTACAACACTACCAACATATAACAGAAACAAATCTCCCAAACATGGAAAATACTAAATTTAATTACCCGCTTCGTGGAGTTTGTGCGGGCCTCTCGCCTCTCTCAGTAGCCACATCAATACGGATATCACGACCAAGCAAATTTCTACCAGCAAATTCAAGTGCCTAAAGCAGACATAGCAGACAACATCTATCAGCAATAACCTTCAAACAACTATGGTAATATTTTAATCACAATCAAAAACTAATCCCACCTTCGAGGCAGCTTCAGCAGTAGCAAACTCAACGTGACCAAATCCCCTGAATCTACCGTCCTCTCTGTCAGTAGCAAATCTAACATCAACCACTTCTCCAGCTTCCTTGAAGAAATTCTCACTGTAAAGAGAGGATAAAATATCAGGAAACAAAACACTTAAGAGAGATACTTTAGACAGAGAAACACAAAACTTAAAGTACTTACACATCTGTTCTCTCGATTTGGAAAGAAAGGTTGGCAACAAAGATGGTCTTTGAACCTCCAGTAGCAGGAGTGGATGGTGTCTTTTGCTGAAAGACAAGATAAACAAAGATTAAGTTTAAAACATAACAAGAAAGAGACAGGTTAGAACAATCTAAAGAGTGATGAGAAAAGATTCGTACAAATTTAGAGTTTGATTTCTGCTCAGCATCAACCATCTCTACATCAGTGCTCTGTTATCATCACAGGAGATGATATAAGAACTATAGCATATCACAAGACACAAACATTGAAGGAATCATTAGTCACCTTCTTTGGGGTTTCAGTCTCATCGTCACTCTCTTCATCGGATTCATCACTATCATCACTGCTGCTCTCCTTTTTAGAGGCCTTAGCAGGGGCTGCCTTCTTTGCGGCAGGTTTCTCATCCTCACTTTCCTGCAAACAATGTAAAGAATCAATAACTGGAGAACAACACAAGCACAACTTGAAAAGACTGATACTAAACAGTTCAATAATAATAGCTCACCTCATCAGAATCTTCTGATGATGAATCTGAAGAGCTTGCGGCCTTAGCAGGAGCTGCCTTCTTTGCGGCAGGCTTCTCATCCTCGGACTCATCATCTGAGTCATCTTCCTCAGAGGATGAAGATTCTTTAGCAGCTGCCTTCTTGACTGCTGCGGGCTTCTTTGCAGGCTCCTAGTTATTCAACAACCAGCAAACACAAATTAGCACAAGCCATTCTACACAAACATATGTATGAAACAGTTAAAAACCCATGTGAGATGTATACCTCATCTTCTGATGTGTCCTCCTCAGAAGAACTGCTCTCTGCCTTAGCTTTCACAGCAGCTGCAGCTGGCTTCTTAGCAACAGCAACTTCCTCATCTGAAGACTCCTCGGATGATGAGTCATCTTTGGCGGCAGCCTTCTTTGCAACAGCACCATTGGTAGCTGGCTTCTTCTGAGCGGGTTCCTTCACAATATCAAGGACCAATTCCATAAACATAATCACACAAAATATAGAATATTAACAAGATACATAAAAAAAAGACACTTACATCATCTGAAGAAGAGTCGTCAGATGATTCATCACTGCTTGAAGCAGCCTTAACCGGAGCCTTCTTGGCAGGAACCTTAGCCTGAAGATACACAATTACAAACACCACTTAGTAAACCATAAACAACACCAAAAAAAGAACACTTGAACTTAAGATTTAATTGGGTTTAAGCTACTACCTTGACTTCTTCCTCGGATTCAGAAGAATCAGAGTCGTCAGAAGAGCTCTCAACCTTCTTAGGAGCCTTCTTCACAGCCTTCTCCTTCTGCACAGCAGCTATCACATCCTTCTTCTGCTTCTTAAGGTTAACCTTAGTCTCCACATCATCCTCAGCCTCTCTCTTACCTAAAGACAAAACAACCAATTAATATCCAGAAATTTAATATCAGATACGCTTCACATAGAGTAGCTAAACAAACTTATTCAATTCAATGGCCTTATATTCCCAGAACTCACAAATTTAGTTAATGGGTTCCACAAATAACGCAGCTTTTAACCATAACACATACCAATACAAGCAATAAAGATATCAGAACAGTGAAAGTTATTACCTTTCTTCAAAGGCTTGGTGGCTTTAACAACAGCAGGAGGAGCTGAATCAACCTGTAAAATTTAACCAACGTTAAGCTAAAAGAGAAACAGAGATTCAATACAGAGCATGAAGGAAGAAGAAGAGAAAGAAGATTACTTTAGTGGCGGACTTCTTTCCCATGGAGGAACTAAGAAAAGAGACGACTGCTAGGTTTTTTTGGAGAGGAGGAAGAGGAAGAGAGGCAAAAACCCTAGACAGCTGCTGCTTGAGATATTTTTCAACTTAGGGTTTTAGAGAGAGTATTTATAATATTTGGGATTCGGGTTTAGGGTATTATCGTCTTCTCACTGTTTCTTTCCATTGGCTGTCTCTTTGTAATTTTAGTTCGATCTTTGCCGTCCACGTGGCGAAACTCTGATTCTCTTTCTTTACGAGGAAATTAAAGATATTTTTGTGGAGGCAACGGTTGGCTAAATTATGTTAGGTCAAAGTCGAGTAAGTGCAACCCCTCTCTGAAATGGCCTCAAAGTCATAATGGGCTTTTGTCAGATGGGTTTCTATCTTTATTATGTTATGGGCTTCTGATACTCTTTACCCATTTAATTTAATACCTATTATTTAAATTCAAAAATTAGGTGATAGGGTATTTAAATAAATTAGATATTTAATTGTTTTTAAAACATTACTTGAAAATTTGTGATTTTTTATTGAATAGATTTTTAATGATAATATTATCCTTAACTTCGAACGGATTTGTTTAGGAAATAATGTGGTCTCAAATGTTGTTTTTCTTATAATAATTTTTCAATTGTATAAAATACTTTTTGTAATTAATATTAAATATTTTTACAACAATAATTTTTAAAAATATATTATTAAGGGAGAATCTCCAAAATACCATCATTTGAGGTGCTAGTTCTAAATATACCACTAATTTATTTTCATAAAATACCACTAAAATTTTTAATGTTACAAAAATTCCATTAAACTTGAATTAATTTTTAAACATTAAAAACTAAACAGTAAATACTAAACCCTCAAAATTTGACCGTAAACCTTCAAAATTGAGCCATAAATATAGAATAATTAACCAAAATAAAAATAATTAAATTCTAAATCTTTTTTTTTCAACAACATAAGCAATCCTCAAATCGGTTCAGAAAGCCAAACTGGAGGATGATCATTTACATAAGTCAAATTTTCACTCTGACATCTGGCGGTCCGGACCAGTTTGTCCGTCTTGTTATTCAAGTCTCGTGGAATCGAAATGAGATGAAAGATTGAGAATTTCTCCTGTAGACTTGCAAATGCTTCCAAATATGTGCTGAATACTGGCCAAGCAGAAGGAGTTGATGTCATTTTCATGAGTTCCATCGAATCTGTAAGAAAAGTAACTTCAAACTTTTGATGATAGATCATGCACTCCATAGCCAAAATAAAAGCATCAAACTCGCAGGAAAGTGGGGAAGTACTCCTCTGTAAGTTCCGACATCCTATCAAAGTTATTGTCTGTTCTTGTTGACATACCCAACCGATACCCAAAACATTGTTTGCCTCCTTCCATGAACCATTGAGAAAACACAGTGTACCCCGTAGTGACTCTATGTCCACAAGGACCATCTGGTTGAGTGCTTGTTCCCAGACCGAAGGTTCACCCTCAGCAAGCGTTAAAATATCGTGAGGAGACCGGTCCATATTATTAAAAACTTTATCATTCCTAGCCTTCCAAGTGAACCATAATATCCAAGGAAAAACTTTGGTATACTCATTTTGTGGGATCCTCCAGAATAAATAATCCAAATTAGCAAAGACTGATTGCATCGGAAAAACCGTCGGATTTGAAGGTATTGCTGATAAAGCTCAGGTCTATAAAGCGGGAGGACATTCGAATAATACATGCTGAGTAGTTTCCCTAGGTGCCCCACATCTACCACAAATAGTATCGCAACGAATTCCCCGCCCTTTAAGATTTGCTTTGATCGAAAGACATCCTGATAAGGCTTGCCACATAAAATGCTTTATTTTTGGTGGACGATAAGTCTTCCAAACATGCGCTTGTAAAGTGGTCACCTCAGGACCAAACATTGTAGCGACATGTGCCTCAGACACCCGCTCAGATTATATTTGATATCCGGACCGTACAATATACCTACCTGAAGTCGTAAAGAACCAACCTGATGTATCCTGTTTAGGGACTTTACTTATCGGAATCCCTTATATAAAAACTACATCGTTTGGTTCAAAGAGTTGGCTTAACAGGGGGACATTCCAAGCTTTAGTAGTGCCATCGATTAACTGATTAACCGTCAAATTAGGGTAGAAAAAAATGGTCGGGACCTTGTGCTGATCGTGGGGTTTTATCCGGTATCCACAGGTCTGTCCAAACTAAAATTGAGTTACCAGATCCCACCCTTTTTATGAGGCCATGTTGCATTAAATCTCTCGCCGAGAAAATGCTCTTCCAACCGTAAACATTCCTTGGGTTCAGGGGATCTGAATATCGATAATACCGTCCTTTGAATACCATTGCAAACAATGAGTCTGGTGCATCAATTAGTCTCCACAGTTGCTTTGCAAGTAAAGTCGTGTTGAAATCATCTAATGTTCAAAATCCAAGACCCCCATCGTTTTTTTTTCCGACATAGTTTTTTCCAAGCTTTCCAATGCATCCCCTTGTTTCGTCCACCCGAACCCCACCAAAATTGAGCTACTGCACTTGTCATTTTTTGTAATCTCTTTGGGTATCCGAAAATAGGACATAACGAAAGTTGGTGTTGCTGTTGCTACCGATTTAATAAGAAATTCTTTGCCTCCTTTTGATAATAGTGATGATGACCATCCCGTTGTTCTTTTTTGGATTCGGTCCCTCAAAAAAGCAAAAATCTTGCATTTCGACCCCCCTAAACTCTCTGAGAGTCCCAAATAATTCCCCATTCCACCAACATTTGTAATACCTAGGACCTGATGTAGTTCAGATCAGAGAGGAATTTGTACCTTATGCCCGAATTGAACCGAGGATTTATCTAAATTTATTTTTTGTCCTGACCCTTGTTCATACCCTCGCAAAATATCCATGATAACCCGACATTGGTCTTCTGTGGCCCTGCAGAAGAAAAGGCTGTCATTTGCAAACAAAATGTGCGTAATAGTTGGAGCCGTAGTCGCAACCTTTATTCCCGTTAAATGGTTGTCTTGTTCCGTCTTTTGCTATCAAGACCTCTGTACGTAGAATGAACTGATACGAGACAAAGGATCACCATTAAATTCTAAATCTTTGAAAATTATTTTTAGTATTTGCGGTATTTTTGGAAAACATACACTTTTGGTGGTATTTTGGAAAAAAAATGTATAATGGTATCTTTGGAACTGCCACACCAAAAGATGGTATTTTAAGGATTTTCTCTATTATTAATCTTTGTTACTACAATAATTATTTTCTACCATCCACAGTTATTATCCATCGTCCACAATAATCATCGACCATTTTCATCTACCATTGTCATCCACCATCCATAATTATCATACACTGTTTATGATTATCATCAACCATTCACAATTATCATACACAAAGTTTTAAAAATCACTAGACCTTCGATAGGGCCTAGAGTTGAGCCCTAGGCATTAAGTAATTATTTATATTTATATATTTTAAATTGATATATATATATATATATATATATATATAAATAAATATATATACACAATTGTTTTGTAAAAATGTGAAATACTAATTACTTATACGTGGAAAACTTCTTTTTCCACTTATTAAAAAGTTACCAAAGAAAAGGTGAGAAAGTGGCAAATATACCCACTTTCTCATACCCGCTTTTTATCTATAGCCAACACTCTCTTTTTTTCATCTCATACCCAATATTTATAATTTAATACCATTGTACCTTTTATTTACTAAAGCTAGTTTTCATTACAAATAATAAATTTGTTAGGGTTTACTATATTACAGAGTTTATGATTGACTTAGGATTTAAGATTTATGGTTAAACCCTTATAAAATTAGGGTTTAATTTTTAATAACTATTAGGGTTTAGATTTTCTGGGATAGGGTTTATTAGGGGTGGAAACCCTAAACTTTAGATTCTAAACCTAGAACCTTATAAATAGTTAAATAGTGGTGTTTTAGAATTCTTACAAAAAAATGTGGATATATGTGATTAAATGAGAAATGTGTGTATATTTGAAAAGTGGATATGCTTAAGTGGGTATATTTGAAATTGCCTCAAGGAAAAAACATAACAAAGTCAACTTGAAACCCAATTCAAAGTTATAAATCTACAATGATTGTCAAAAAGTAAAAACTTATAAATAGTTAAACCTAGAACCTTATAAATAGTTAAATAGTGGTGTTTTAGAATTTTTACAAAAGAATATGGATATATATGATTAAATGAGAAATGTGTGTATATTTGAAAAATGAATATGCTTAAGTGGATATATCTGAAATTGCCCCACAAAAAAACATAACAAAGTCAACGTGAAACCCAAGTCAAAGTTATAAATCTACAATGATTGTCAAAAATTAAAAAATTAAACTAAAAATAAAATATAAGGTAAAACAAAAACTAAGAAATATCACTTGACGTCTTCTCCACTTACCATTTCCTCATTCACTATGTGCTATGTTTCAAAGTCAAACTCAATGTCAAAAGCAACATCTTCTCTAAGCTTCACTAGTATGAATTTGATTATCATATTTATCATGAGGGGGAGGGGGCTATTGGGAGTAGGATTTTGAAAGAGATTGTTAATTTAAAAAGTCTGGAGATTTGTAGATAATTTTGTTAAGTTTATAAAGAGTTTTGGGCATTCAGAGAATCTACTAAAGAATTATATTTTAAGGATTTTGGAAATCTCATATACGTGCTTAAGATTTTGAAAGTCATGTTTAATGAATACAAATTAAAAGAATCATCACACCAATAACACTGGAGTTTGATAGATTTGTAAAATCATTAAGGGAGTGTTATTGGGACATGAATTCATAAGGATTTGTATAATTCTTAAAGTCCATGGTTATTGGTTTATGGATTTTAACAATCTTTATTAAATTCATCATTATTGGTTTGATGATTTTAAAATTTCATTCAAAATATTTGGTTATTGGTAAACTTTTGATTTTAATAATTCTATTATTTCCATAAAATTTATTGTTATTGGGATGTGGATTATTAACAATTTTACCCATTAAACACAACTTTGAAATCTTAACAATATACGTGAGATTTTAAAAACCCTTGAAAATACAACTATTTGATAAATTTATCAAGGGGTTTAACCACATATACCCATTTTTTTATCTCATTAATCACATATACCCAATTTCTTTCATTTTAGTTATTTTTCTTGTAAGAAGTCTAAAATACTCCCATTTAAATATTAACTATTTATGAGATTTTAATATTTAGGATCTAGGGTTTAAGATTTTTAAACCCTAAACCCTAAAATCCTAAACCCTAAAAAGTCTTCCCACCCCTAATAACCCTGACCTCCTAAAATATAAACCTTAAATCCTAACAATTAAACTCTAATAGTTATTAAAAATCAAACCCTAAGTTTATAAGGGTTTAACCCTAAATTCTAAACCCTAAGTAAATAATAAACTCTATAATTTTACTAAACCATAAATCCTGAAATCCTAAACCCTAACAAATATATCATTTATAATGAAAAATAGCTTTGGTAAATGAATGCTATAATGGTATTATTATAAAAGGGGTGGATATATGTNTAAACTCTATAATTTTACTAAACCATAAATCCTGAAATCCTAAACCCTAACAAATATATCATTTATAATGAAAAATAGCTTTGGTAAATGAATGCTATAATGGTATTATTATAAAAGGGGTGGATATATGTGATTAAAAAAAAGGGTGTGGTTATATGTGGTT
>OVAP01000492.1:557-35016 GCA_900406295.1 Aurinia saxatilis
CTCTTGCCGGGACTCTGGATTTCGTCGGTTATACATCCATGCCCGAGCACTATAAACATCATGTTCCCAAGACATGAACTATAAACTTTCACTATTTAACAAAAAAAAACTTATATTTTTTTTTCTCTCCACACGTTTTTTATATATTTGTTATCTCATTTTCACTTCACTCTCTCAACCCTCTATTTATAGGATTTCTGGATTCCCTGCTACGCAGTTGCGTTGAATTTGCTACGCCGTTGCGACATATTTGCGATGGATTTGCGATGGATTTGCGACGCGAACCAATTTACACCACATAATTAAAACGTTTCTATACTAACTTAACGGTGTACCTAACATTCCACGCAAATGCCCCGCAAATTTTCTATGCACTTGCGACGGAATGTCGGTGCCTCGCTAATACGTCGCAAATGTGAGGCAAATGAGTCAAAATGTCTTTTCCACGCAAATTCGTCGCAAATTTGCGGCAATATTGCGACGGATGATGAGTTTCCAGCAAATCTCTCACAAATGCGACGCAATGTTGCGACGCAATTGCTTCGAAATTTTTCTCGCTAATTTGCGACGACGTTGCGACAATTTTTCTCTTATCTAGAAAATGCGTCGCAAGTCTGCCGCAAATTTGCGACGACTAATTTCCGTCGCAAATTTCCGTCGCAATCTATGTGTTTTCTTGTAGTGTGTACCCAATCCACCCATAGAGAGTCTCTGGCCGAGACTAGTCGCCATATTAGTCGTAATATGCACACCGTGTTTCCCACTTTTAGATCTTTCAGCCTCAGACCTCCCTCAGACTTTAATTTGCAAACATTTGACCATGCAATCTTTGTCTTTCTAGGGTCAAGTGTTGGACCTGATCATAAGAAAGCCGAGCACATACTCTCAATTTCCCGTATACATTTTGCTAGAAGTTTGAAAACTACCATCCAGAAGTTTGTCAAACTGGCAATGACCGATGTGAGTAGTTGTAGTCGACCAACATAAGAAAGAGAGCGCGCTGTCCAAGAGGATATGCGCTGCCTTATCTTATCTATCAGGGGGGAATAATCCGAAGAGTTCATGCGTTTGGTTAGCAATGGGAGACCCAAGTATCGAACTGGTAAAGTACCCGCCATGAAAGGGAATCGTTGTACTAAGTATCGAACTGGTAAAGTACCCGCCATGGCTAACATACTTTTTCCTTCACCTGATATATTCTGACGCTTTTTTCTTCTTCACATAATTTTCACCATTCACTTTTGAAATCTTAGCTCTGATACCAATATGTTAGTACATAGAATATAGCAATGAGACTGAAAACTTAGTTTATTATCATTGCTTAGAAGGCTTTATATAGCCATTACAAACCAACTCCTCATACATTATCAGAGGACTTTCGTAACTTAAAACAATGAATAACTAATTAGACTCCTTAAATATCGGGATTTTATTCTAATAAGCACGACTGAGTCTAAACGACTAAGTCCAAATGACTCAACATGTTCAACAAATGATTCTTGATTATTCCAACGATTCTGTTTCACTACCATAGCAAAAAGTTGTGTTACAGAAGATGTTTTAGTTTTCTAATGTGAACATGGAAGAAAATAAAATATGAAAAACATAGAAATTTACTCCCTCGTTTTCGAGAATTAACCACTTTTCTTCTTCGTAATATGATTCTTTATAATCCTGTAAAACCTTCTAATATCTTTAGTGAACTATAGTGTGTGCATGACATACCAATAAATGGCAATGAGTTCGGAGAATAAGATTTTTGTTAAAATATCTTTTTTGTCAAGAATTAAAAAAAGTATCGTGAGATGAAAGTGAAGTAGTTGTGAATTGAAAATATGGTTTTTAACATCAACATATTTTATTTGATAATAGTAAATGCATGTCAAAATCATTTTAAAAAGGGTAAAAACTAGTAAAAAAGAAGAAGAGTTGTTATAGAACAACACATAAAGAAAGAGATTGTCTAGGTTAAAAAATTAAAAGTGGTCTGCTTGTTTGATAATAGAATCTCAGATTTTTTTTTGAAGAAAAATATTTCAAATAATAAAAGAGAGTAGATAAAAAAAGACGATACATCCGCAAAATTAAACTTATACTTTGATTTTGTGTTTATACACAATAAAATTTTAAATTTAAGGTTAACAAAATAAAGAGACCAAACTAACAAACAATACGTGTTGTTAGCAAAGAAAGATATAAAAATAAAAATAACCATCAATCTTTCAACAATTTCTAAATCAGATAACACATATATTTTAAGACGTATTTTATAAGTTTAACAAATGGTTTAATGTTTTTGTCAGCACAAGATGGTTTTCGTCTCCCATATTATTAGCAACAAACACACGCCCATACCATAATAATACTTTTTTTTTTTTTTAAATGTAAATCTTTAGTTACTGTTCATAAAGGACACGGATCGATCGAGCGGTCCTGAGATCGATCGATCCCTCCATTCGGGGTTTGGAAACGAGATTCTGACAGTCCAGTTATGCATGCTTTTTGCTCGCTCTTCCACTAGACCGGCCGTTCTACGATCACCCCCTTGTCCAGTTAAGCATCTCTCGTTTCATTTCTCTTACTTCTTTCTTCTTTTTGTTTTTTTCTTCTAGTATCCTGTTTCACTCTTATTTTTACATCGGAGACAATGTGATGTAAGTTTGGGAGAGGGTACAAGTTTGTACTGATGATTTTTTTTTTTTTGAGTCGATTTTTGTTTCGTATTTTCAATGTTTAAAACGTGCATTTGCATCAGATTGACTTAGGGGACAGTGATGATATTGCCTATATTGATGCTAGTATTTTTTTTCTCGGATAGATGGTTTATTAGTGCCATTCATTGACTTGCGAGATTTGTGAAAAACTCAACTTAGCGCCCTGCCAATTAGTGTTCTTGTTAATGTGAAATTTCGTTTGATTTGATGCCATCCCAAGATTATTGGACTTAATTTGACTTAATTTTCTTATCTATGGCTATTTGATCACGTGCATAGATTTTTACTTTTCACCTTTTACCACCATTTTTCATTTTCTAGAAACCCCCACATGTTAAAATCCCAAACCATCTTTTCAAACCAATGAATATTTTCTTGAGTGAGGTCTTTTCTGATAATGCTTCATGTGTAAAAGCTCGTAAGCATTAAAGCGACATGTCTTTTTCTTCCATTAGTATTAGTCACATTGACTAATCTAGGAGGGGTGGGAACTTGTGAGCTCTTATTCGAGTTATTTCAGTTTACTCATTTTTTAGAGTTGAGTAGAATAGAATGCAATAAGTTTGGGGGAATTGAGAAGTTTGGCTTACGGTTGGAATCGTAGGATTGGAATAAGATTGAATTTTGCCTAGAAGATTTCATAGCTAGAACCACTCTTATAGCAATACATTTTCTTATGTTATTTAGTCTATGTATAGTCAAAAAAAAAAAAAACAAACAAAAATTCAGTTTAATAGACTTAAGAGTGGTTAGAAATTTTGTATTATGAGAGTTCTCTAGGTAGTTTTGATGTGTATGAGATGATGGTGAATTGGTTTAAATGAAAGTTTTGATTTTCAAAAATTGGGATGGGTAGAATGGAAGAAATTGCTTGTATGCATCAATTGCTCTTTTCTTTCTTGCTTTTGCATAATGATAGTATTCCTATTTTTTAGAGTTAGTCGCCATAAAAATTTGATACACTTAACCATTTCTCTTTTCATCTTGAGTCTTTTTTCGTACCAAACCAAATGTTGTGATAATTTCTCCATTTTTTAGACTGCGCCTGATTGTTAATTGGATGCTAAAGGGATGATGGATAGGAATCAAGTGCGATCATTGGCACTGGGCTTAAAGATAAAATTGGGTGTTCTAAGCATGAATGAGTAGAAATTTTGCATGTCAAAGATTAGCGTTAATTCGAATCCGTTTTTGAAACTTAGTATGCATTCTTTCCAGCTATGAATCCCCACCTTCAAACTTTTCCCTTTTTTTCAGTCTTTGTTGTTTCCTTGCGGACAAACAAATGTTAAGTTTGGGGATTGATGTATTGCATTTTTGACATGTTTTAATCCTTGTTTTTCCTTTTTTTGAGTCTTTTGGTTTGTTTAGAGTCTTAACAGATGCTTAATGCAGTGGAGCTTGAATTGAAGCTTTGGAATGAAGATCCGAGGAAAAAGAAAGCAAATAGGTGGAATAACAATGCAGAACCAGTCTGAAGTGCCTTAAAAATCATGTCTGGTGAAGGTATTCCCGTAGGAATTTCAATATTAAATTTTGACAAGACGTAGGAAATTGAGTTACCTCCACTTTGGAGGTGGTTTCAAGTCATTCTGATCAGCGGTTAAAAAGATATGACTGTTTTACTAAAGACATGTCATTTCCATCCGTGAGACCCATTTTTAAAACCCAAACCCACACGTTTTTAAGTCCTATAAATATAACTCTACTGTTCCAGATGAACCCTAAGTGATATTCACAGCCTCCAGCCTCCAGCCTCCAAAAACATTATTTTAGCTTCTCTTTGATTTTTAAACACTTAGTTCAACTCTTTTGATTATTTTGGTGTTTGGAGCTTGTTTTTGAAAACTTTTATTCATACCTTGTCTCTCGAGAAGTTTTCTAAACTTTTATTTTTATTATTGTTTCAATAAATTATTATTTAGTCATGTTACCTTGTAAGATTATGGGAAGTTAGACAAAGGTTACAACATATATTATCGACGTGAAAATTTCAATTTAAATTTATTTTTATATAATTAGATTTTCATTAAATTTTTTATTCTGTCTTCATTTCTTCCTCTTTTTTCCAACGTATTTATCCTTGTTTTTTTCAACAATACTTTATGAAAATGAGTTATGTAACATTAATTTTAATTGTTTTACACTCCGCTTTTTCATTAATTTTAATTTTAATTGTGTAGGTTATAATGTTGTTCTAAAGAAAAGGATTTTCTATTAATTTATTCAGTAAATATTTTTGTTATTTTAGGGGAAAATGTCAATCCCTTGAAGCCAAGTGAATGTCTTAATAATAATGCCAAGTGGAATAAGGGATTGACATTTTCCCTTAAAAATAACAAAAATATTTACTGAATAAATTAATAAGAAAATCTTTTTTCTTAAGAACAACATTACAACCTACACATTTTTCAAATGTTAGATACATACAATAGTATAAATTTTAGCGCACATGACAATAAAAGCATATATTACTGATCATATTATTTTTTTATAAAAATCATAAACACACAAAAAATAATTTAAAATCATAAACACCGGGACTTATAGCTTAGTGGTTTGTGCTAGTGTTGTCACTGTGTCACCACATGGATTCGAGCCCAACTTAGTGCATCTTGCATATTTGTTGACAAAAAAAACACACACACAGCAGTTAGAATATTAAAATCTCTTCTTTTAACTCTAATCACTTATCTGGACCAGAACTTGTAGCGTAACGGTTGTGCTATGGTTGTCACTGTCACCGACCAGGTTCGAACCTAACATAATGCATAATTGTTATTAACGGAAAAAAAAACTCTAATCAGTTATTCATTATCTCTGACACGTTCTCATGTATATTGATTGTTTACCAACATAAATCACACATAGACACACATATATATGGAGAGTGAGAAGTGACCAAAGTAAAAAATATATATACTAAATATTAAATAATATGTGAAATCCACAACTTAAAGATTTCTCGCTTTCTTTCAATCAACCAAGTTTTGTTCCAAGATGTTTAATAAAGCATCTATGGATTTCCAAGTGAAACATATATGCAAAAAGAAATGTAAAGAAACAAGTTGTAAGATGCATACTTGCCAAATCCAAAACCAAGAATATATAAGTTTTTGCCAAAATTGTCGATTTGCTCTTTCCGGGTGAACATCTAAATTACGTCGACATTTGATTCTCCTCTTCTATCTAACTATGTAATGAGTTTTTAAGAAACAAAATGAGTACATTTAAATCTCTAGGAGATGGAACTTGGCTCTAGATTGTTTCAATCATAGTAACTGAGTCATTGTAGCAAAACCGAGCTTGAAGTCTTACTGAAACTGGAGAAAAAAACAGTCTTATTGTGACTTTAAATAAGACTCAATTCCACTTAATAAAAAAGGGAGAAAATGAAAGAGCAAAGAAAATACACATCATTTTCATATCAATACAAGCACAAACATGTATTTACAATACTTCAACTAATATGGTTAATGACAGTTACAATGATTTGTCTTATATCACATGACAAAGAAACAAAACGAAAATTCACAACATAAACTGAGTCATTCGTACATCAATTAACATGGAGAATGCACCGAAAACTAAAGGCAGTTGGACATAACAACTCGACAATGATGATAATAAAACTACATATACCGAATTACATTGCAGAAACCCGAACACAATCACAAATTATGCCTTTTTGAAGAGAGAGTAATTTTGATTTGGATTTTTCAAAGTAAGAATCCACAAACTGTTGGAAACCGTTTTTTGATAATGGCATTGGCCATTATTCCGGTGGCTTGTCCGGACAACAAAGTTATCGGAATGCCCGATGTTAGATTCCTTGTTATGATCATTACAACGTAGTGTGTTCATTTGTCAAAAACGGCGTTTATTTGAATGAGAAATGTTGGTCTAAAGTTGATGACTTGGAAAACTTGGAAAGCTTTATAATTTGACTAAGTGTAAAAGATTCGCAAATTTACCACATTATATACATGAAGTGAGAGTCATTTTTGATATATATATATAAAAGTGCAACAAGTTTGAAAATCTTGTAAGTATATTATTGGAAAGAGAAAAACCTAACGGTACGACGATTATAATCGAGTCGAATTGTGTTGCATTTAATTAATGGGTCATACAACATTATGGACCTATTTGGAGTGGGCCAAATTCTTTGGTTACATATGGGCCTAATATTTCTTTGTGAGTGATTTAGTTATTTACTAAAAATCAAAAGAAAATATATCTTCCACTGATGAAAGAAACGTAGAGATTAACTACATTTATTTGACTTTGAATGCTGAAATAATGAGGGGAACATTTCTCTTGGTTTTTAGCTTGAAGAGAAGCTTAAAAACCTATTGTCTATGCACTTCTTGATAAGGAGATAATCATTCATATTTTTTAAAGAAAAATGAGAACAATCTCCTTCTTTTCTTCTTCTTAGTTGTCTGAGAGTACAACACAGATTCATGGTTCCTTAGGCTTCTGATAGAGTGTTGCTGATCAGAAGATTGTTGCAGTTGTATCCTGGGACTCTAATCGCCAAACAACTGTCACACTACAGGGCGATTTTTGAGTTAAGAAAAGAGATCTACGTCTCGACTCTGCTTATATTTTGTAACTGTTCTTCATATTCTTCTTTACAATTTTTGTATATGTTTATAAAACAAATCCCAAACGCATTTTATAACGCTTTGACGAATACTCCATGGAGATTCGATTGGGAACGCGTTTTTAGCGGTTCTAAATGGTTTGATAGTGGTACCTAAATTGCAATTTAGTACCATATCAAATTAATCAGTTTTTTCGGATTTTGATTAAATCAAAACTCTTATTGAATCAATATTGATTTCTAATCAATATTTGTCATCTTAATTGTTTTCGGTTTTTTGTGAACAATTTCGAGTTTGAAGTATGACTAATACAAACAACTAAAATGTGGACATTGGTCTCATGGAATTGGATTGTCTAGTGATGTTTATCATAGCACGTAAATTTCATCAGTGCATGATGTTGTAAGCAGAGGACTGATGGAATATATATAAAGTTAGCTTTTCTCTCTTCTGGTGATGACACATCATCATCTACATGACATCCATATCATTTTAGTATTTAATTTTAATAAAATAATTTAATTCAGCATCTAATTAATTCACTTATTGACTACATTTTTGTATTAATATGTTCAATTACAAAAAGAATTTGAAAAGTCACTCATGACATCAACTCTAAAAGTATATAAATTATTTGAATATTTATATTAAAACGTCAAACATCTAAGATTAAGTATCTAAAATTAAGTAAATTTATTAAGATTATTAAGTAATGATCCTAAACCAATTTAATCAATATTGAAGTTGCTGTTCAAAAAAAGAAATTAAGAAATGATTTGAAAATGAAAACAATTAAAATCAATCTTAAAATTGCAACTAAAATTAAAACACTAATATAATAAGAACTTTATAATATCTAAATAATAATTCTAAACAATTATGTAATAAAATGTATTTTTAGTTTGTATTTAACAAAAAAAAAAAATCATGAATTGGTATTTTATATTGAACTCTTTTAGTAGAAAACTATAAAAAAAATTACACATAACAAATCAGCTAATCCATCATACTTATTCATATATCACAACTATAAATATCATAAACTGAATCCTTAAAATAAAAGAATAGTACGATAGAAAGTCTTTAAAACACAAGGATATATATCCAAATAAAATTTGTAAATAATAACAACATATTATCCTCGATTAGATGAAACAAAGTGGGAAGGGAAAAAATATTTAAAAATTAGAAAATATAACAAAAATAAATGGAAGAGGACTAGAGACAACCGCACTCTTAAAATCTTAGACGCCATATATTCAAAACGAACAAATTTAAATATATAAATTTTTTTCTTAGAATATCTATAAATGTCAAAATGATTAGCAACTATTTCACATTTTCATAATGGTAAGAAATTGAAACCATCATTTTCATTCATAATAAGATATTAGACTCCATATTTGTAGATACTTAATGATCTTATCCAACACAAACCATAAACTATTAACTTAAGCAAGATTCATATCAATAAATATAACAATTAAATAAAAAACTAAACAAAAATCAGGATATCACACTAACATAGTGATTAAACATCTTGGTAGAATGATGTGTGATATATATATATATATATATAATTATGGAGATTCTAAAAGAACATGACAAAATGTTTTTTAAAAAATATACTACAATTACAAAAATATGTGTCGGTTATCATTATCCTAAGAAAAAAAAATGGCAGGAGATAAGTCCACTGAGATTAGACACCATCACACCCGAGATCAAGTTCCACTGCCTACATTGTGTAGAAATTAAGCTAATGAGCCGGCCAGTTGTGACCCTAGGATAACAAAATAGAAAAGAAAAAAATAACACACCCCGCGTGTAGCGCGGATCAACCACTAATATATATATATATATAGCAAAGATGAAGCTTTAGCAAAGTTCACAGAGTAAAAACTCGAAGTTGTAAATCAACTTAGAATAAACTATTAAAATAGTTATAAGTGATAGAGAAGGCGAGTATGATGAATTCTTCTGTATAGAACATGGGATTATTCATAAACCGCTCCTTATTCATCGGAATTTAACGGAGTTGCGGAATATAAGAATCAAACTCTGTAAAAGATGATGAATGCATTGTTGCAGGAATCTGGGTTAAACCAGAATCAGGGTTAGACCAACATCTGTGGGGGGAAGCTCTGCTTACCACCAAATATATCCTGAACAAAATACCGTATATAATCACTGGCAAGACGCCATATGATTTTTGGAAAGATAATGTACCATCGTACGAATACTTGAAAGTGTGGGAGTGCCTGACAAATGTCAAATTGCCACATCCTAAAAAGGTCACCATCGGACCTAAGACAGTAAATTGTAGTATTAAACTATTGTTCAATTAAATAGTAGTTTTTCCTAATTTTAAATATTGGGAATTACTATTTAATTAATTGTAGTAATTGGTCATGGAAATATTCCAAACAAACGATTTTGGCCAGCTCCGCAATGGAGTCTGCGTTCATAGTTTTAGATAAAGCAGCCGAAGAAGCAGAGTGCCTTCATAATTTTTGGAAAATATTCCGATGTGGGAGAAGCCAGTGCCGGCATTACGTGTACACTGTGATAGCCAATCGGCTATAGCTCGGGCACTGAACACTCTATATAATGGTAAATCGCGTCATATTAGACTGCAACATAAAACCATTAGGAAACTGATCTCAAATGGTGTAATAACGATAAATTACATCAAATCAGCTGACAACCTAGTAGATCCATTTACTAAAGGTTTGTCACGAGATAAAGTTTAATAATCATTAAGAGGAATAGGTTTAAAGCCTATGATTTAAGAGGCCGCTTGATGGTAACCCTATCTACGTGACTGGAGATCCCAAGATATAGGTTCAAAGGGAAAACGAATTCAAGTGGAATCTAATACGTGCACTAGGAGACTTAGGTCTCTGCCCAGTTCCTAGGATGATTACCAGTGCTTCCTGTAAGTGTTGAGGTTAAGCGTATGCTTTTAATGATTTGAGATCAAGCTTTGTAAGATATGTGGAGTATTTACAGGATACTTCTTAAAATACAAGCTAATGGTAAATCACCTTGTGAGTGTGAAATGGGGCCGTTTTTAGGAGAATGCATGTCAGGCGACATTCTCCAAATTCACTCATGATTAACCAGGTTTGTTCACGGCCAAAATGAACACAATAGATAACCTATATTTTGTGAGAAAATGAAGTTGTGTCATGGTTGTTGTCTAGGTTTACATAAAAGTCCGGGTTGTTCAAGACATCATGTTCACCTCATGGTCGAGTAAATCCGATAGCTATTGACAATGAGTGGGTTCAAGGCTGAAAAATATTACCAACTCATATACAGTGAATTTTTCGATTGTACTCTCAAAAGTCCTTTCTTGTCGAGTCTTGTTTAGGAAGTCAAGTCAGTCAATTCAGTCGAGTCGTCTAGTGTCTAGATTCATTTCTATTCATGTGGGGGATTGTTGGAAACCGTTTTTTGACAATGGCATTGGCCATTATTCCGGTGGCTTGTCCAGACAACAAAGTTGTCGGAATGCCCCGATTTTGGAGTCATTGGATTCCTTGTTATGATCACTACAATGTAGTGTGTTAGTTTGTAAAAAAAAACGGTGTTTGTTTGAATGAGAAATGTTGGTCCAAAGTCGATGATTTGGAAAGCTTGGAAAGCTTAATAATTTGACTAAGTGTAAAAGATTAGCAAATTTACCACATTATATACATGAGGTGAGAGTCCTTTTTTATATATATATAAAAGTGCAACAAGTTTGAAAATATTGTAAGTGTATTATTGGAAAGAGAAAACCTAACGGTACGACGATTATAATCGAGTTGAATTGTGTTCGGTTTGGTTAATGGGCCATACAACATTATGGACCTATTTGGAGTGGGCCAAATTCTTTGGTTACATATGGGCCCAATATTTCTTTGTGAGTGATTTAGTTATTTACTAAAAATCAAAAGAAAATATCTCTTCCAATGATGAAATAAACGTAGAGATTAACTACATTTATTTGGCTTTGAATGCTGAAATAATGAGGGGAACGTTTCTCTTGGTTTTTAGCTTGAAGAGAAGCTTAAAAACCTATGGTCTATGCACTTCTTGATAAGGAGATAATCATTCATATTGTTTTAAGAAAAATGAGAACAATCTCCTTTTTTTCTTCTTCTTAGTTGTCTGAGAGTACAACACAGATTCATGGTTCGTTAGGCTTCTGATAGAGTGTTGCTGATCAGAAGATTGTTGCAGTTGTATCCTGGGACTCTAATCACCAAACAACCATCACACTACGGGGAGATTTTTGAGTTAAGGAAAGAGATCTACGTCTCGACTCTGCTTATATTTTGTAATTGTTCTTCATATTTTTCTTTACAATTTATTAGATTGTGCCCCAATAAAATTCAGGGTCCTACACAAACATAGTAATCACTCGAATGTAAAATAGAAGAACCGAAAAATGAAAAGCTCAAAGAACATGGTGAAGGTTTTATAGAATAATCGAAACACAAGGAAGGTACCAAGGAATAATTTTTTTTGCAAAAAAAATAAGGAGTTCTGTAAACAAATTTTAAAAGAACTACTGAATTCCCGTTCGTTTGAGCGTTGCTTGACAAGGTTTTTACTGTTTTGTGTTCCATATACAATGTTGGTCATTTAACAGTGTTGCTTCAAGGGCGAATCAGGTGGCTACAAGCATCGTTACCAGTGTGACGAAGGAACATCAATACCAATCTTACATCTCTCGAAATTGTCCGACTTGGATTGGCCATCGTTTAGGTTTAGGCTAGGGGTGTCAATCCAGACCGCGGCCCGCGGGCCTGGCCCGTTCGGGAGAGTAGGTAAGCGGGTTTGGGCTTTTGTTTTGGAGACCGCAAAATAGCGGGCCTAGCGGGCCGGCCCGTTTGGTCATGCGGTCTTGAGCGGTCCAGTCCGCAAGCAAACCGCAGTCTACGGTCCAATCCGCTAAATGGTATGTTTGCTAGTTCCCTGTTAAAACAGATAAGTGTAACAAGGCCTTTGTTAATATTGTTGAACCTTTGGAGACACTAAGAGTATTTGACAGACCTCTAAATCTCAGATTTTCCTCTCGTCGCTCTTATTCTTCTTTGGTTTTTCATCTCTCCAAATCTCAAATCTCAATTTTTCAATCAGCATTCAATTCCTCTTCTTTCGATTGTTTCTGATGTTCACAATCAGAACCCATAAACTCAAATACACTTTTGTATACTCGCTTGGTGATCTGGGTAATCTCCATGAGAAATCTCACAAGAAAGATGTGTTCGGTGGTGCTAATGTTAGTATGGCTAGCTATGGCTAACTTTGTTGTTGCTGCTATGGGGTTTAAAGTTCTTGCCTTTGAGCGTATTTTGAGAGTTTATAGAGGATTTGTGATGAGATTTGTGTTTTCTGGGTTTGTTTTCAAACAGTTTTGACAGAGAAAGGAGACAGACATACTTGTTTTCTTCTTCTCTGTTTAAACAAACAAGTTTAAACAGACAAATTAGGTAGCCCGTTTAGACCCACGGGTCGACCCATTTACCCGCCTATTATAGCGGAGCGGGCCTGGGCCTTATATTTCGGGACCGCAGCCCGCCGTGTTCTGGACCGCTGAGCCCGCCTGGAGAAATGGACCCGCGCGGGTCGGCCCGTTTGACACCCATAGTTTAGACTATACGAGTTAATATTCAGGTTATTTCTCCTGTCACATGCCTATTGGTTTGGTAACTATTTCTTTTGTACGGATTTTAGCCTTAACATTACTTTGAATAATATCAGTATTGCGACAAAAAAAACTAGTAAATTGAAAGTCGTATTGTTTAACGCAAAAAAAAAAAAAAAAAAAAAAAAAAAAAAAAAAAANAAAAAAAACAAACAAATGTACAAGTGCTCACTGAACCCATGATTACTTTGTTTCCCTTATCTATAATTTTCTAAAACATGATGACATTGCCAAACAAACTAGACTTTGGGGCCGTGCTACGCGCATGTATAATTTTACAGATTTAATAATATATGTTGTAAAGTAAAGCAAACATTTGGTAGATATTCAATAATAATAATGACGATTTTAATTTAATGGCAGATATTTGGAATCAGGAAAAAAGCAGAAAAAAATGGAATTAATTTGAGATTGTTCTATCTTTGTTAATGAGAACCATGGAAGATTATCGGTAAATGATTTTAAAATGATGAAGAGGATCTCTCTTTGAATAACTTGCCAGCGTCGTCAGCCTCTGAAAGCTACATTGTTTGTCTGATGAACCTGTAAGTGTTATCTCTTAACTTTGTGAATGTTGTATTCAATTTTATTTTTTAGGGTAGATTGAAGTTTCAAAGGTTTACTCTTGTCTTAGCACACATACTCTTAAACTGGGGGATCCTTGTGATTCTAACAGAGGATTATTGTTCGGGTGAAGAGTTTGACGGAGTGATTAAGGGTTTAAACGATGTTGCAGCCATTGAAGAAGAAGAAATTGAATGCGATTGTGTATCAATGACTTGGTTAACGGTGCTTTTGTCATCAATGTGCCTGATGGGCTCTCTAGTATGTGTGGTTCGTGACAAAAAAATTTATGGGAATGGTGAATTGGTTATTTTGAATGTGAAAGTTAATTGAATCAATGAAAATTATGTTTGAAACTGTTTAAAATCTTGTTGTGACATAGGAAAGAAAGAGTATCCGCAAAGAAATTAAGATATATGGATCACATTCGAAGTTTTCAGTGTCTTTATGGTGTCTCCTTGCTATTTGCCAAAATGATGATGAGCTTGAATGTGGTTGTGCTTCAAGCAATGGATTTGTGATGTCGTTGTCGTCAATATGCGTGTTTTGTTATGTGGGTATGTACGCTTATATATTTTTGTATAACATGTTCAGTTTGTAACCTGGAATGTGAATGGTAATGGAATCAGTTTGATTGTTCTTTCTTTGATATTAAGAGAAAAGCTATGTAGTTTTATTGTATTTTCTGAAATTGGACATATATGTCTATGATGTTCAAAGTTGTGAAGATCAGTTTCAGTTATCCGATGTCGAACTCCTGCAATGAGAAATCAAGTAAGGATATTATAACAAAGTTTGTCTATGTTTTCTATGAACACATTTGTACATATATTTGTCTATGATAAGAAGTGACTTTATGATGAAGGTAATGCATTGTACATTTCCTTGTAGACAATATTTTTTACCGCCCTCTCTTCATCATTTTTTGGTTTTAGGATGGTTAGCCATGTAGGAGATGTTACTAGTGAAAGTGCCACGTACAGTTGGCCATGACTGTGTACTTGTTTAGGAAAGTAAAGGAGTACTGATTTCCCTTGACTCTTGTAAATTGTCATTGCATAGCATACTCCTAATGGGAATTAACGTATTCTGAGTGTGAAAGGATCTTTTGAGTCAGGGGTGATAAAGTTATTCTGGGTATGATAACTTTTTCACCAGTGTGTGTGCATGTAACTATTTCAGCTTCAATCAATATGTTTCCCAAGCGATTTACGATACATTTTGTGCCATTGCATAGACCTTCTTTCTGATTAATATTGTAAAGCAGCATTATCGGAACTCAACCTTTTAAAGAGATCTTGTGCTTTGGGAGTCCTGAGAATTCTAGAGAGTTTAACTACTCAACCGTATATAATGCCTCATAATCTCTTAATAGTCTATTTTTAGCTCTTTTTTATGTCTAAATCTGGTTGTGGCATATCTTTGAATTCGTCCAGTAAGCATTCATGTTGCTGCATTTTCTTCTCTACCTCAATCAAAGTGTATTGTATGAGCTCATTTTCTGTTATCTGTAAACTTTTAAAGTTTAAAGTCCTGTGTTGTTTGTGAGGCATGTCTTCACAGAAAGACTTCCAAGACTCGTCCCATAATTTTACAAGATTTCCCACTTTGCAGTATATGAGCAATAGGACAAACGTGTGTCGTAATTGGTAAGGTGTAGCCCATAGATTAGCTTCCTTCATTACATCATGCCATTCAGCGTCAGAATCTAGTAGACCTATAGCATAGCATGCAAACTTGAAATTTGGTTGTTTTTCACCCGCAACAGTTAGCATTTCGTCAAAATTTCTTGGACCTCTTAATTTATTTATTACTATCCTCTGATAGTATAGCTCGCCTGCTGTTGGATGGATGTTGACGATTCTTCCTATCATTACTCCCCATTGTCTTTCAGTCCAAATCTTAGTTTTGTTGTTCCAAGTATATTTCGATGGAAACGCCAGGTCAGTTAATTGGCGAGCTTCTTCATATTCCTGGTTTTTTTTCCATCCATGTTGTAAGCATTGTTCTCTCAATAAATTCTCTACACAAAACTTGATTGAGATTATTTGTAGCTTTATATACTACACTTTGCTCTCTGGGTAGATGGATAATTAACTTTTGGGCAGCATGTTTTCTTTTCGTGGATATGAAATGCAAATGTACGTCACATGGCCTCACAAGCGGATAAATATCGGCCGACAAGGTATTCTTGTATTACATTTTTGCTAAGTGGTTCATGATGCATTGTGTCCTTTTTCGATCGTAATTGTTGCTTTATCAACGCCCTTTGTGATGTATTTGAAAAGATATTTGACAACATTTGTTCGGTTGCACCATTGCACTTTTATGTGAGCTTCATATTTTTTTAGAATATTCAGATTGTGCGGCACGACGAATCTATTATCAAAGCTTGTAAGTCCTTTGATAACAAAATTCTTTTCGTCCTGACGGCGACGATACGATATGTAACCAGATGTGTTGATCACTGTTTGATTATTGTATAGTCTTGGATGTTTCTTTGAATATTCTTTATTTCACATACAGGGCGACTGGGGTCTGTCCAAACCACATGGACCGTGCATCATGTGTCTCTCCACAAGCTCGAAACCTACTGGGTCGTTTCCTTTCTCTGGTAATTCAGCAAAGATGATTGCATTAACTTCATTTAATGTCTGAAATTCTTGACCCACCATCTAACCAAAGGAGTATGTGCGCATGGGGTAACCCGTGCTTTTGGAACTCTATGGTATGTAGTACTGCGGAAACGATCATTATGGATTTTAGTAAGTATGTGTTTATTTTTTTCTCACTGCAATATAATGATAATAGGAGTGATGACGGTACATATACATGCAAAAACACCGACGGGTTGAAGAGTGCTCCTTTTTTTAGATCATTTAGAAGTTGATCTAATTTCATTTTGAAGACTCGGCATTCAGTTTATGGTCTTTCATTTCCTGAAGCGTTGCCACATCCTTCCAGATGATTGTTTATCTCTTTCCAATTTGGATTGGCTGTTATAATAAATAAATCTGGATTTCAATATGCTCGACAAATAGCCATCACATCATGATATTTCTCTATCATATATCTTGGACCTCTGGTAAAACTCGAAGGTAGTATCATTCTTATTCCATGTAGTTTTGCATTAGTATTGATATATCTCGTATTTTACCGGTTTTATTATAATAAACACTAGGTTAGTTGCCCGCACCCTGTGTGGGCTCGAATGTATTCGATTACAAAATTTATTACTTTATTTGGTGCTTTTTGGATATTTGAACATAACAAAAAAAAAAAAGAAGGTAAAGATAGAAAATGTAAAGTACTCACAAAATTGTAATATTATGTAAGAAGTTTTACAAAATGGAAAACAAAAACAATAAAAAATCGCGTCACCTACAATGGAAAACTGAAGCAAATTGTTGGAAAGCTCCGTGTAGATCACATTCATGGTTTTTTGTTCCTTTCCATCTTTGTCTATAATTAAAACTTTAAGTTTGGTCTTGGACTTAACTCTGGATAACGCGACATACAATTGTCCATGTGAGAAAACATTGACTTGGGTAGATATATTATTGTACTAAATTTTCATATTGAGAGGTGTAAAGTTAGAATTTTTTTTTGTTAAAATTCAATAATATTTAAAGTTTCATGATAAATTAGAAAAAAATAAAAATACCAAATCATTAATTAATAATAGAAATATTCAATATGTGCAACTGAAGAATGATCGGTCCGTTCCTTTTTACTTGGCAATATGATTTGTATCTATATTACAATATGCGTTAATTACCTAAATTATATTATGCTTTTATTTATATCTCACTATAAGAAACATAATTGGTTTTCACAAACTTTATATATGCGGTAAAATTTAGTGAGCATGGAATATATATATATATATATATATATATATATATATATAGGGAGATCGATCTGTAGCAATCCCATAAGATTTGTTTCTTTCCTTGGCCACACAAAGTTTCAGTCTCTTTGTGAAACTACACAAAACGAAAATTCACATTATATAACCACACAAAGTTTATTAATCTGTTTAAAAACTCCTCAACATTTAAAAACACCGTGAATTCTTAGATTAAGCTTAATTCTGCATTTTGAAATTGTGTTTAAACTAAATCAAATTTTACTTAACCAATTTTACCTAAACTCAATCTTGAACCAAAAACAAAATAAAAACACGCTTCTTCTCTCTAGATCGACAAATCTGCAGAGAAAAAAAAAGAGGGTTTAGGAGCATTGAAAAAGAGACCCATCGACAGAGAAGAATTAGCAACACATAATTGAAGAGATCAATGGCGTTAGTCTCTTTCTCCTTTTTTTTAATCTATTATAGATTTTTTCTTCTCTAGTTGATAGATTATATGGATTTCTCTGTGTTGGAATTGCTTCTCTTGGGAATTGCTTCTCTTGGTCAACACTTACTCAAGAAGAAATTACAGGTTGAGGATTACGTTTCTGAGTGGTTTTACACATCATGTTGAAGGGAGACATATGATTCTTCCATTGTTCCATTAAGAGGTTCACGTTTTTTGGCTCGAGTATCTTCAACATTGGTTGGTGAACCTCCTGAACCACCACAACCTGGACGGAAGAAGAAGAAGAAGAAACAACCAAGGAAAAAGGGGAAAAATGAGTCTCCACTAAAGAAGAAACCAAAACTTATGAAGCGTATAATGCATTGTTCAAAATGTGGTGGTGAGGGACACAATTCACGTACTTGTGGGAAAGGGAAAAACGCTAAAAAGGTTTGTTTCGTACTTACTTTTTAATTAAATTTTGTCTTGGCTGGCTTTTTTACATTGTATTTGTTTTTGTGATTGTAAGACTCTTTTAAATAATTTTGAGGATTGGTTCTTGATGATTGTGAAAGAGGCTTTAAGTGATTTTGTGTCTGGATTGATGTGATTTTAATGTGTATATCAGACATCTGGAGCTAGTGGATCGCAAGTGAAAGCTTCTCAAAGTCAGCCAACACAACAAAGCACTCAATTTGGAGATGAGTAGACGAGGAAATAGGGAGTAGAAGAGGAGAGGAGCACGTGTCTGTTTTTCAGTTTTTTGTTTTAGTTCATCTTACAATAATAGCAATGTCTTATTCTCATGAGTGTTTACAAACCTAAGAAATGGTTTATCGTTTCATGTCTTTTTAAGATCCTTCGTTAAGGGTGACTGAAGAAACATTATTTCTAGTGGAGTTTTGTCTTCTTATATTTTTTAATCACACATATACACATGTTTCATTTGCTTTGATTAAATTCAAAAACTAAACACAACAAATTATTTTATTACAGAGCTATGAACTCAAAGCAATTTGGTTGGTCATGGTTTTCATCTATGGTTAAATAATATCCTTAAACTCAAAGAAATTTGGGAGAGACACAAAGCCAAATCACAGGAGGAGGAGACTGAGTCTATACCAAATTCTTTGATTAACATCATCATGGTTTTCACGTGTGATGACGCTGATGCAAGAGTTTTCGGGTTTCTCATTTTCTGAGAATAGATACCCTTATGCAACTGCTTCGTTGATTTTCAAGTTCCTCTTATCTTCATTCACAGTTTCATTGGTATTATTCATCTTCTTCTCCGAATCAAAGAGGAGAATCGAAAGGCGACAAGGTGGTAGAGAGGGAGGTGCGACTTGTTACGGTCGGCGACGAAAACGCGAACAGAGAAACCTTTCACAGTTTTTTTCCTAGTAAAATCGTTTTGTTCATGTCTTACCTCTCTTCCTCCTACAAATCCTTCTCTATTGATGATCTTCAGTCTATTGGATTCTGTCTTTCTATGTTTGTTTTCTTCGCCGTAAGAAAGTGTCGTGACTTTTGTCGATCTAGAGAAGAAACGTGTTTTTGTTTTGTTTTTGGTTTAAGGTTGGGTTCAGGTAAAATTGGTTAAGTGTAATTTGATTGAGTTCAAACTCAATTTCAAAACGCATAATTTAGCTTAATCAAGGAATAAACATTGTAATTCAACGATTGGGGAGTATTAAACAGATTTCCAAATTATGTGTAGTTGCATATCATGAGTATTGTTCTGTGTAGTTTCATAAAGAGGTTGAAACTTTGTGTAATTGAAGAAAGAAACAATACTTATGGGGTGGCTACATATCGATCTCCCATATATATATATATGCGGCAAAAGCTAGTGGGCATTAAATATGCAAAATGAAATTAACAAAATATTGGTTTAGTTATACTAAAACTCCTATATCGACATAAATGTTCCAGTTATTTTTATAAAAAAAATCATGTAGAACAATAGAATAATATATACAAATTTGAAGAGAAGCAAAATTGGATGAGTAATCATAATCTTTTTTAAAGAAAATCATGTAGATTCTATATAAATTTTCTAATTATTAAACAATATACTCCCTCCGTTTCATTTTAGTTGTCATTAAATGAATTTTCACATATTTTAAGATAACATATTAAAAGTTATATTACACCCGTGAAAAGAGAAGCTAACTGTTAGTATTTTCACAAGATTTTCAGTTAAATTTGGTATTTAAAACTAAAATTTACACTGAAAAACGAAAACGACAACTATTTGGAACAAAATTTATCTTCAGCATAACAACTAAAATGAAACGGAGGGAGGATATAAAACAATTAAAAAATATATCAATATATATATATATACATATATATTGATTTCATGTAGATATAATTACTGGTCCAGTTTTGATTCTCTTAAAATTTTATCTATTACTTTGCTGTTCTACATGATATATATATATATATATATATATATATATTAAAAAATAAAATAATTAAGAACACATATGTAGAATCTACGGGGAAAAAAACCTTTCATAAATCTTTAAAGATATTCACGAGAATCACAACACAATGATCATATAGAACAGAAACAAAAACATATAAAACCAAAAAACGATTAACCATATTAAATTTTGCAGGATATGAATCAAAACATTAATCTCTTTTATTCATTAAAACTAAAACACTCGTGTTTGTTTATCACTTAAAAACTTAGAAGGGCAAAATTCGGATATGATATCATAACAATAATCGTTTGTATGTCCCCTACGATGAATTAAACCCATTCTTGAAGAAGCACATATGACTTTAACATGAACATCTAGAACTTATTTCGATGCAATCTTTTGTTTATATATACTTTAGGATGAACTAAACTCATTCTTGAAAAAGTACATATGACTTCAACATGAAACTGAAAGACTGAAAATCTTTACCCCACTTTGGTCTCGTTTTGTGCTGTTTCGTTAGCAGCGTCAATCATCACTTTTTGTCTCCATCCATTTGATGAGACTATAAAATTACTACTCCTCATCTTCTCAGTAAGCCAATCCACATTTATACATTAAGATTATGAACATAAGATACAGAGACCAAAAAACTTAAAAACACGAGTAATTGTAAATACCTTTTTCCTGTGTTCCAGAAGATAATAGCTGGTTAAATAATGAGTCTTCCATAAAGATCACAAAGTGTATCAGATTTCCACTTTTCTTCCCCAACATCGAGATAATATTGCTTGATTCCCTGGAATGTGGAAGCTAATAGTTGTGAGTTATGCCTTACATGGTTTAATTAAGAGTTAAGCATAAAAATTGCAAAATAAACACTTACATCAAGAGTCAACTCATTACGCTTCACAAGTATTCTCACAGGATCTGTCATAAACTTGTTTACCATCTCCAAATTTCTTGTGGAAGGGATGCAGAAATCAAGCAAACCTATGGAACCATAATCGTTGGTAGAATTATAGTAACAACAAAAAGTGTTTTTGAGATTTGTTGCTAACAATAAGCTGTAACTTACAACGTATACATCAGGCGTCCAACTCATGAGATACCATTTGATAATCGATGTCTCCCTTGTTGCTGGTGTGAGCTTCGGCAGATCAGATAAAGCAAAAAAAAAAAAAAACTTTTTTGAAAAGTTTCAAGAAGAGACAACAGAGAAATCATGCTGAAGAGAGAACATTACATTGAGCTGAACAAAAAGATTATTGGGACAAAGATGATGAATGATCAGTACTTCAAATGAATGTTGATCCCAAAAGCACCACAGAGCACACACAAATCATGAAAAAGGAAAGGAAAGAAACACGTTTTTGATTCCTCCCAATGATTTAAAGAACCACACCATAATCTTTAGATGATTATCAACATCGTATAAACTTTTGAAAACTCAAATGTTCCCAAAGCACATACCGATCTTTCAAGTTGGAAACGTTTACAGGGTTTAGAATGGTTTTGGTAAGGCTTGCAACTTTATAGTTGTTGCATAATTCTAATAAAGGAGGGCTCGTATTCTCCTTATCAGCTAAGTCCATACCCATATCCAAACGTTCACCGAGCAACAAATCTAAGTTACAACCTAAGTACTATATTCTTGTTCTCTCCTCAAACACTTTAATACTCAATTAGGCCTAATCCAGCAGATGAATATCCTTCTCTCCGTTGCAATACTACTAACCTTAGTACTATCTTCTTGTTCTCTCCTCAAACACTTGAATACTTAATTAGGCCTAATCCAGCAGATGAATAACCTTCTCTCCGTTGCAATACTACTAAGTACTAACTCCTTACAAAAGCTGCATTCAGATTTAAACACTGATTCCCCAAAGTAACATCAACTAAATTTGGAAATGATTCAGATTTGATGTTAATACTCCATCTGTGTTTACCCAATTTAGCTTAATACAAAAACTAAAACCAGACCTTTAAGTCAAAATTCCCTCCAGAGATCAAAGAAGCAACTCAAAACTCGATTGAGAATCCATATTAAGATTCCAAGCTCAAAAACATTGGGTCACGAAAATGCACCACGATCTCGAATTAATCAACTACGCAACCTCAAAATTAGCCACAAAAAAAAAACAAAAAAGAAGCAAAACTTGTATGAATATGAATAAGAAGAAGGCCATAAAGTTTTACTTTAAAAAACCCTTTCAAATCCAACCAAAACGATGTTTAGATATGAGCGGCGCGGTTTTCCTACCAATCGAGAAAGCTTCAAAGAGTTTGAAGGTCGACATCGAACAAAACGCAGGTGGTTTATACATATCCCTGTTTAATCCCTCAATTCCCGTCACTAATACACAATTTTCATTGTTAAAAGCAGAACTTTCTTCCATGCCATCAACTGCAAGCTCTGCGCCATCTTGAACCACAAAAGTAGCAGGTTTCTCTGCTTTACAGCTCTTACTTGATGCTTAGCAAGTTTCGTGTTTTTCTTTGCAGAGAGGAACTTGCACTATTTTTCCTATCAAACATACAAACAAAACTCAACATCTGTTCAAACCCAAACCATCACTATCGATCTTTTACAAAACCAAACCATCAAAATCTGTTCAGTACGAGAATCAATTTGAATCGGAAAACATCAGGCTCATTGAAAACATCAGCGAGGAAGAAGAAGAGAGAGATTCGTAATTGCCGAATCAATTTGAAGAAGACGAAGAAGCAGTTCGGTATACCTGATTATAGAGGACGAAATCGAAAATGAGAATCACAAATTTAAGAGTCAGTCTTTGAGCCCATTGTTACTGGAGACTACGGCTTGGATCGAGCGAGAGAAGAGATCGCAACAACGGAGAGATAGATGAGTCGTTAAATCTGTAGTGAGAAAGAGATCGCGACAACACAGAGATAGATGAGTCTCGGCGTTCATTCGTTGATTCTCGTAGAAATTGCCAAAACTTCTCCAAAGAATCCCCATGAATGTCGATGAACCATGATTTTCTAAATTAATAGACATGTCATATTTGGTGTTTCCTAATTTGATTTTTAGCCAATTCCATGTCAGATTAAATTAACACTAACTTTGCATAAGAAAAAGACACATCAGCCAGATTCACTTAAACTTGGTATTAATAAGAAGAGAGATATACTTATATTTATTTTACAGTCTATATTATTATTATTAGAGTCCAAAAAATTCATTTTAGGTGCATGGACGAGTTTTGGAGCTTTGGAAGGATCTAGAACAATTATGGAACAAAAATGGAACAAGCTTGAAGAGACGGAAAAAAAAAAACAAAACAAGTATGGTAATTCAGGAGGAGGTGTCGATTGACACCACCCTAGTGTCGATCGACACCCTGCGGAGAATCAGTCACTTTCCTAAAATCTAAAGATCAAGTTTTTTTCTAAATGTTTTATGATTAATTCCCTAATTCTCAAATTCGTCATGAACACTATAAATACTTTTCTACAGTCATTTAGAAAAAGACATTATTATTTCTTTGGAGAGAGTTTTGGGAGAAGATTTCTTAAACCCTTTTATTGAATTTATATTGTTTTCTTTCAATTACTGTATGATGAATTGCTTGGTCATGTCTGAGTAGTTTATTAGTTAGGTTTAGGGTTCTTAAATTATGATGATTTTCTGTTTACCTTAAGCTTAAAATTTATGGACCATTGATTAACTCTTCTCTTAGATTGTCCGTATTGCTAAACTTTAGTTTGATCATCTAGAGTCTAGATCATAGGAAATTTATTATGCATGAGAGTGCTAATAAATGGCTGGAATCAATTTTAAGAGAGCCAGCTATCTTTTCTCAAAGAGATTTGGTTTAGAATAGTTAGTGAACAATTGAATCAGTTTGTTAATGCTAGTTTAAGTTCCATAGAATTTCTCAGCGAGAGTTGGTCTTTTTAGGATTTAAATTAAGTTAGTAAGTCTCAGCGAGAGTTGGATTTGCTTGATAGAATTGTTCATGTTGTAGAGTTAAGGTTTCTATAAACTTTATACGACGGGTGTCGATCGACACCACATCAGTGTTGATCGACACTGCCCATTTTTAGGTTTAGAATTGATTCTTAATTGAAGTTCTCAAAGCCTAGAGTTTGTTTTAATTGATTCAAAACCCTCATAATTTACATATTGTCTTCTTTATTTAGTAAAACTTAAAAACCAATATTTTGCTTTAATTTAGAATTTATTTAAATTAGTTTGTTTAGTTATTCGGTCTTCATGGATTCGATCCTTAAGTATTATAACTGATATTTGTTGTGCACTTGCAGTTAGAAATACATAGCGTAAAACTTTATGTATCAAGTATCACCTTTACCGACAGCATCGAAGACATTCCTATATAAATCTGCTCTTAGCTGTTCTTCATTGTTTTTGTTCCACCTAAGTCTTTCCCCCTCAATAGTTGTGTATGCATCGACGATTTACTGCTGTAGTAGACGTCCAGCTTTCGTAAGTGTGTTTCCTTCGGCTAGCCGAGTTTGTATCTGGTAAGTGTAATACTCTCTTATGCTCATAAATGATTTTTTCCTTTGTCTTGTTTCAGTTGTAACATAAGGAATTTTGGTGTGATAATCAAGTTCGCCGTATGGAAAAAGCTATGGATATTGCAAGGACTTAAATAAAGGATGGTTGTCTTTTATTTCTTGCAAATGGTGGGACTGAAATTGTAGAATGACATCTCTATCACCACTAGTGGTCGACAAATCGCTGACTATTAAACCAATGATTTCTCCGGATACTGGTAAATCATATTGTCTTCCTTTCCCATGTTGTGCTATTGGTCTTATGTTAAGCTCTTCAACATCTTTTGACTCATATCGATCTCGAGCTTTCCTAAAAACTTTGCAAAGGGGGTTGGTTGAATCTAACATCTCGATCAATTGCTTAACAATTCCTTCGTCAAGAGGTCCTTATGCAGGTGTCTAATGTAAAGTTCTGATGCGGTTTGAGACTTCATTCGCTGTGTCGACGATGTACAACGGTAGAAATCTTGGTGGTTGTTCTGGCATAGGAAGGAGAGAAACAATGCGATGATAATTTTGTCCTTGGCCTCTGAATGTATATGACCCGGGTCCTGATGAAACACTGTGATCTATTTTTGCTCCCATTAATGTGAATGCTAAGATAACATTGTATGCTCGTATATTCATCTGAAAAGTGGTGCTTTCTTTTAAAATTTTCTGAAGCAGGGACGGTGGTTGTCTCAGTGCCAGCAATTTTACACGGCCTTGTTGGCAACAAATCTTCTACAACGCGTTTCCAGTAACATGATTTCTACCGGCGTTTTCAGAGTGCCAAACTAACGCATTACAATATGCGCATTGGTGAAGGTATCTTCAATAAGACCATAATCGTGCAAATGAAAGAAAGATAACTGTAGTTTATGTGGTTATTAACATAAAGCATCATAAAGTTACAATATACTCACTTCTTTGTTTTCTTTTTGATGGCCGAGATGATATTGCAACCGTGTTTCGGCTCCCTGTTTTGAAAAAAAAAATTGTATGAATTTTTTTGTCTCCATGTACATAATTTTAGGGTTGAGATTTAGTTACGAACATGAGTTCGTGATAATGTACCCATATTTTTATTTTTGCAGGCTCTCCTAGATAGCATGAGTGTACGTCGAATTGTCCGTTATCTTTTTGGCTAACTGCATTTTACAAAACAGATAGGAGTAAACATACTATTATATATAAATCATTTAAGCCTTGAAAATAAGATTCTTTTTATTTTTGCTAGCTTTTACCGTATTTGAAGCATACATCACATTCACTTACGTGACATCAAATGAAAGGAATCGTTAGACGATGATATATTGAGCTTTTATAAGGATGAATATAGAACTTGTAAAACTCACAATTGTAATAAACGATGTTTCAGCAAATAGTAGGACTTGCTTTCTTTTTTCTTCCACATTGAGAAACCATCTAATATGTTGATCTTTAGTTTGGTGCTTTATGTGTGGTTCAAAGTACTTATGTAAGCTTTTGCCTTCTGAAAGTAGTATAATTTTTCCTTTTTGCTTTACCTTTCTAGATTTTTTCTTCTCTTATGATATAAGGAAAGTATGAAAGAAATTTGTATTGGTCTGTAAGAAAAAATATAATCACGAACACTATTTGGATAAGATTTTGTGTTTTGTTTTCCTTTTTTGAATGTAGCGTAATTTTTCCTTACTGCGTGGAATATTTCCATTAACTTCCTTTCAATACTTGCAAATACCTATGTTTTTTTTAATCCACATGAATATTCAGTAATTATTCAACCTGCTGAACCAATCGTTGAAGAAGGAATTTTAAGAGTGGGTTAAGAAACAGTAAGCTTGATTTTGCCATTTTCATTACGGTTCTTTACTTGTCTTTGTCTAATACACACAAAAGTGTCAATACATTAAAAGATAACAAAAAATCAGGAACAAACAACTGTGACTAGGTGGTAATTGAGTTAAAAAAACAGTAAGTTCTTGATTTTACGGTTTTCGTTACAGTTCTTTTACTTGTATTTGTCTAATACACACAAAAGTTCCAATACATTAGAAGAAAACAAAAGCTCAAGAACAAACGGCTGTGAGTAGGTGGTAATTCGATGAAGTTGTAGTTGTGATATCCAAGTCACTTATTACGTTGACGTTTATTCTTATGTTTGTGTCCAACTCTGCCATCGTCTTCTTTCACTACGTCACCATCACCGAGAATTGTATTTTTTATCTTTGTTGTCCACTTGATGAGTTTTGAGTGTTTCCTCTTGAAGAGTTTTCTCACCATCATCGATTTCCTCAAAGAGACGTGTGACAATGAAAATCTGGCGGGTATAACTAAAATTGTAGGGTGTAACTTTTACCTGAAACGTATAAGTGCGGCCTATAACATCAACCAAACATTGTAGTATACAACTATGACTGTTAATCTCACCACCATCATGACCCAGTCAAGAAAACCCAAAAATATTTAATATTACTTGAATACTAACTGCAGAATATGCTTAATATGTTTTCCTTCATAAGAGAATACCTGACCAGTTGCTTCCAATATGTCAGCTTTTCTACTAGTTAGTTTCACAGTGTCACGGTCAAAGAGCACAAAAATTGTGACATCGTCTTCGTCGCATATTGATAATTCAACGCGATACCTGTTTTTAGATATGAATATGTAACAGTAACATACGGTATATTAAAACTGGTCGGTTCTCTTTTACTCAAAAATAGCAGATAAAGAACCCATAATTAACTTGAGAACCCCAACAACATTAGAATTTTTGCATCTGTTACAAACCAAAGTCGTGTCTCCTCGTGTTAGTTTCAATGGATATTTAGTGCGTCCGATATAGTTATAGAAACAGTCTGGCAATATGTCTACAATAGTAGCATTGCAACAGAAGAGGGAATGCTGCAACGAAAAAATAAATTTAAGAAACTCATTTTACAAAATATAAGTACCAAAGTTTAATATAAGTATAGGTACTTGTGATGTGTCATTCTTTAAAAACTGATAAAGCTCGGCAATGGTCACTCTTTCAGGCTTCGTAGGCTCTGAGATGAAGTTATTTGCGACAACAGAGTTCTTTCTATTTTCCCAAACCTTTTAAAAAGAAATAACATGTTATAAAGTGGATAAATATATGATATTTTAAACAGTTCAGCTAAAAATTCATACCATGTTAAGTATTCAGTATGGCTCAACATCATTGTAAAAAATATCGTGGTGGAAGAGGTGGAGTTGAGATAAATCACACCTACATCATGCCAAAAAAATTGAGTCAGTGATTGAAATCACTACAAGTAATGATAATTATAGGCCTGAATGATGCACCTCTAAATGTTTTTGGATTAACAGTAGTGGACAGGAGGATGACAGGTTTGACAACATTGTCCATAATCTTTTTATGGAAAGTGGCAGCAACACCACCCCCAAAGAGTTACACGAACAGCTGCCCCACTGATTCAAAAATGAAAAGCGAACAGTTTGTTAGTATGGTCTGTGTTTAAGTTTCAAATAGATGAGAAATAAGTATAAAACGTGCATACTCTCTCAATTGTAGGTGGACTTCAATTTTTTGTGGAGGCCCACCATCAAGTAAAAGAGTCCTCATTCTTGATAAGGACTAATCTACTATTAATAAAATTTCAAAGCATAAGCCTCTGAGGCTGTCCACGTCGGTTTAAGTCGTCCAATCAGATATTTGGTCTTTTTTTTTCTCGGCAAGATTTACACAACAAAGGGAGACGAAGGCGATTATTCTTTCTCGATAGTTGAATCTCGATACGATTCTTCTTTCTCCGAGCTGCCGGCAAATCAAACACCGCTTCGGATCTTGTGGCGGCTCCTTCTACGGTATAATCTCTTCACCTTCTTCTTTCGGGTATGGTATCAGATTGGCTTGATGCGGCAGCGAGGTTGAGGGCGTGTTTAGCGGAGGGACAGATCGGCTTGACGTGTTCGCGAGCCAGGGGAGTGATGATGAGTGGGAGCAGGTAGATAAACATGAGAAATTGGTTGCTGATGAAGCCTCGAGGTCGTTGTCTTCAAAGTATTGGTCAGATTATCGGAGGTCGTTGTCTTTAAAGTGTTGGTCAGATTATCGGAGAAGTGCTTCACCTCCTTCCTTTACCGTAAGCATTCTTCTAAACTTCTGGGGCTTTACACATTGTGAATACTGTAAACGCGAGTCCTACCTTCAGTTAGATAATTAGGAGATCTGTAAATTGAGATCAGTAAATTGCAGAAGAAATTAGGAGATAAGAATTGTCAGCTTCAAGCATCAACACCTGCTGCTGAAAAGGTTTGTTCCATATAGGACAATGATATCGTCTTACGAACAGCTTGTAGCTTTTTTTTTTTTTTTGCTTATGATCATATTCTTGAATCTTTGGGATTACTTTTCAATAACTTTTCCTCCGCCGCTTCTAACTCTTACCATGATGGTGAAGGAGAGAGTGGCGGTGGAGGAGGAAAAGAGAATGGTAATTCTGCTGATCCTCCTGCTAAACGTAACAGAGGAAGACCTCCTGGCTCTAGCAAGAAACAACTTCATGCTTTAGGTAAACCAAAACTCAATCTTAATTCTGAGAGATTGAAACTTTATTGGTTACATGCAATTAATTTTGAGGGGTTTGTGTTGTGTTGTGTGTATAAAGCAGGAACTGCTGGATTTAGGTTTACTCCTCATGTCATTGGAGGAATTGGGTTGAAGAAAACAAAACTGGTCGTGATGAGAGTGAAAGCTTTAAAGCTGTGCACACTAATGATGATACTGACAAGAAAATTGCATAAGAAATTAGGAGATGCGAATTGTCAGCTTCAAGCATCAAAACTTGCTGCTCAAAAGGTTTGTTCCGTATACTAAAATTGAAGACTACTGCAAATTCAATATAAATATGTTATATCTTTCACAACTGTTGTTGCATAGTATTGAAAAGCATGTGGATATGTACTTTTGGTTTAAGTCTCTTTTTAGTACCAATGTCCTGAAGATGTTTAATTGTTGTATTTGATGTCCTGCAGCTTCAGAAGACAAATGAAGAGCAGAAGAACAAAATAGGCAAACTTGAACGTGCTATTAAAATAGCTGAGGTATAGTACCCCCTTATTAAATTAGACTCCCTACACTTTTATTTTTTTACAGCGTTATTGATATTTTGTTAGTTGTATCGTTGATTACTGCTTGTAAGAAAGACCAATGAATGAAAACTAATAAGAATAGTAAGCTTAGAATCAAGTGACGGTTTGGTTCCTGATGTGAGTTATCTCATTTTGATTTCACTACACTCATATTAGAGCTAGGATCCTGATGGAGATGGCGTTCACCACTGTATTAAGCCCGCTCTCACATGGACACAGTTTTCATTTTTATCGTCTCTGCAGCTATTATGGTATTTTACATTATGTCTCCAAAAGGATTAAGAAAATCTGGCTAATGTAGTTTACTATTTATGAATTAGGTGACCAGAGCAAAGACTCAAGCTCAGAAGTGGGCTGAACCACATGTGGAAAACATTAAAACCGTAAGTATCTTATTGCCATACTATTTTGCAATGATTTACTCTGCCATTAGTTTATTGTCTCCATCTTACATTCTATGTTTTATGGCACAATACTTGCAGAAGCTAATGGAGGAGAGGTCTATAAGCTCCCAACATAAGCAAGGCTACCAATAAGACCTGGTGAGGAAAGTAGTGAGGTTTATCTTGAACAGTGCATGTTTTTATAAGTAGATTTCTTTCAAATTGTTAGTTGTTTTGAAAAAAAATTATTTTTGTTTGTAAAAGTCAGATGTGTTTTATTTATTTTTTTGTCGATTTATTATTTTTTTCTCTTACATATGTGATATGTTTATTGACACACAAAAAAAAAATTTGTGGATAGAAGTCATCTTTTGATATATGCGAACACCTATTAATTAATTAATTAATACATAAATTACATACTGCAAATATAAAAGCAAATTGGGAAATATGTATAAGTCCATTTTGAAGTCCTCTTGGCCCAAATAACTTATTGTGTGGCAGAGATAAGAACGGAACGAAGATGGCGACGGACGACACGAGACAAAGATGAAGTGTCCTCTTTTCGCTATGATGAGGCGAGATGTTTCTTCTTCTTTCTTATTTTCAGTCTCGATGTAACTTTTCTTTTATTAGTAGAAAATTAATGAAGTTTAGTGGCAGATATGAGGACGGGATGAAGGACAGAAAATGAGTCAGAGATGAGGTGTCTTCTTTTCGATCTTGTTGTGAGTTTCATGTGTTTCTTCTTTCTCTCGTCTTCTCCATCCCTATCTGAGTATTTTTTTTGTATCAAGGAAATTGATTGTCGTAAGGAAATCGAGTGCATTAAGGAATTGAGGGATGACTGAGAAGGCGTGGTCCAAGTATAAATGGGGAAGGGGGCGGTAAGATAGTTCTTACAAGGATCATAGGAATAGCTTTTCTTCGCAACTGTTTTAGCAATGAATTTTAATCATCTTGAGAAAGAATTCAATAATAAGGAATTTCTTATCAGGCTTCTTCACTTATGGGAGGCGCGCAATCCAAACAAGTGTAACATACATATAGGACTAGAGATCTAGCTCATCGATGAAGAGGTAGTGCATATATTTTTGATGTGTCATTTGTTTGAAATGATTTTTTTGTAGGCAAATGTCATTCACGCCTTTATTTCGGCGAACAGAATAGGTCGTTATCAATCATCTCTCAACGCCGGAGGAGTATACAAATTAAGAAAGTTTTTGGTCCTACGGAACAAGAGCAACTACAGACTCACTCCACACAAATTTTCGATTCAATTCGCCCAGCAAACGGTGTTTGTCCAAGATGACCAGTGTGGCCATTCAATTCAAAAGCAAAAGTTCAGACTCGGTTCGCTTGCTGATTTTGAGAAAGATGTTGACATGAACAGAGATCTATATGATAATAATTTGATTCATTCAGTGTATGCTAAAGTTATTGTCATGTGTCAACCATAAATTTCTATATTTAGATGTCATAGGAAAGTTACTTCTTATTGGGGACGATGATAGTGGCTCTTCAAACAAGGTCCATGTGCACTTACAGTTGAGAGAGTAAGCATATTTCGTAGTAGTCTTATATTTCTTAGCAATTTAAATAATCTGCACTAACTTAGCCACCTCTTTTCGGTTATTAATCAGTGGAAGAACTGTCTGTGCTACTCTTTGGGGTAATTTTGCTGCTATTTTTCAAGAAAGAATTACGAACAGCGGTGTTAAACCTGTCGTACTACTCGCTACTGCCCTCCATCCAAAAATATTTAGAGGTTTGTTATCTAATTCTTATTAATCAATGCGTAAAATGGTTCCAATGCCTTACCCGATTTGTTTTCTCCTGCTTGAGATGTCTGCTGAATATTTAACATGGTTTGAGTGTTTCACTGAATTTTTACCAATCCCAAATGCTTAACAATGTTTATAGCGTGGATGGAAAAAAAAAAGGAATCTCAAGAGGCCCGACAATTAACATATCTGGAGTTTCCATCCAGATACACTTGGAGCAGCGACACGAAGATTTGGACAGAAAGACAACGTGGAGCAATGATAGGCAGAATCGTCAATATCCATCCAACAGCTGGTGAGTTATACTATCTCGGAATACTGGTAAATAAGTTAAAAGGCATTTGGTCAGCTACCCAGTTGTCGTCGGAAAGATTATCCTCCGCCACCAGAGTACTTATTTTCCGGCTCAGAAGAGAGCTTGGCACCGGAATCTATCGTCTGCACCGGTGGAAGCTCTATCATTTCGCCGTTGGGAGTTTTCCTAGCTGGACCAAACTATGATGGAGAGGGGCTTATCTCAGCTGATCTAGGTACTTATTTGACACTTTTTGTTCATCATTATCCCATCTATCTTAAAAACATATAAGAAACCAATCATGTCCTCAAATTTTCCGACAGATTTTGGAGACATAGCGCGAGCCAAGTTTGATTTCAATGTGGTCGCGCATAATTCAAAGCCTGAAGTGTTTAGCTTGAACATAAGGGAGCAGCCAAGAAAAGCGGTCTGCTTAACATCTAAAATTAACAAAAATGAGTCTCTCAAAAAATGAACATTTGTAAAACTTAAAACTCTTTCTGTAACTTATTGAAGTTTATGTATATTTAGCTACAACGTGACGACCTCACACTAAATATCATTATCAAATCCGAATTGTAATATTGAGTGTATCTTATTTAATCCATTTTTATTATGTTCGTTTAATCCGAATTATGTTCGTTGAATAGTTAAGGTCTTAACAGCTTGTATTCGAGAATTCTCTTTGCTATCAATAAAGCGACCCTACTTCTCTTACCTTGTTCTTTGTCTTCCTCTTTAAATTTTTGAGCGGTTCACACTAGAGAGTCGACAATCCCTTAAAAGATCTGTTAGAGAAGTTTTTGGTTGTGTGTGAATTCCTGCCCACACAATTTGGCGCCGACTGTGGGGACCTCATCGACTTCTCCACACAAAGAATCGCTCTAACCCGAAGACATAGTTCAAGCTAAAGATACAACTCAACAATGAAAACAACAACATCATCAGCCCGGAATACCCTCAAGAAATCCCAACAGACAGTGGGCCAGACGCGACCGCCAAAACTCCAGGACCAACTAACCGTGACATGGTTAACACCGTGCTCACGGATTTGCTTGAGCGCTCTGCCATGCAAGACAAACTCAACCAGGTGATCTCAACCCACCTGGAAGAGTTAGTTGCTCGGTCCCAGCCGAGAAAATCCATGCAAAGGCTCTTCTTGCAACCTTCACCTGTCGATCCCACACAGACGACTCAAGGAGTCTCTGGGACCCATGACCCCGATCCTCAAAACACTGGAAGGTTCGTCGATCTTACCGACGACCTGAACATGGAGCTTCACAACGGTCGTGACCGTGAGCGTAGACCACCATCGCCTGCTCGGACCCACTTACCAGAGACCACCGAGCAGCCCAGGCAGGACGAGGAATATAATGGTAACGAGTTCTCAGATGATGACCATCTCGGCATCAACAAAGACGAGATCCTCTGACTCAGAGCAGGGATGCGGAAGACTGAAGCTACAATCCAGGAGGTGCGGACCCAGATTCACAAGGCAACTCGTCAAGCTCCAGAGATCGACATAGTGCTGGCCGAATCCCAGAACACACCCTTCACACCGCACATCATCGGGGCCCGGATCTCTGACCCTGTAAAGATCAGTAAAATCCCAAACTATGACGGGACCTCTAGTAACACCCCCATTCACTAATTAACCAAAGATGCTACTAATAAATCATTTAAACGGTTAAAACAAGATGCATGGAACAAATCCAATTACCCAGTTCGACTATTCAAATAATTCAATCCTAAAAATCCCAACTCAAAGCTTACCAACCCGAGCTAGAACCGTTAGTTAGTTTGTCCGGACAAGACAAGTATCATTTAGGAACCTGTAATTTATCAAACTTTGCTTTATACAATATATACATATGTTTTAAAGCACTACAAAAATTCCGTATTCAGCTAGCCATGGCCTTGTCCAAACGTTTATACATAATAAATAATATCTTTGCAAAAAGGGTCGTAAAACTACCGCGGGCAGCTAGCTCCTTCACGAACCGAACAGACTACAGTCTAAGGGTTACCTG
>OVAP01000493.1:0-34985 GCA_900406295.1 Aurinia saxatilis
GAGAGTTTACTTCCCTCGAGTTTAACACGTTTTGTGAGAAGAATGGAGTTTTAAGACACCTAACTGCACCATATACGCCTCAACAAAACGTGTTAAACTCGAGGGAAGTAAACTCGGCCCCTCGCCTTCGTCTTCGGCAACATTGCTCCTTTTGAGCACTAAACGATAACATCTTTTCGCTAACATCTTTTCGCTAACCAATCGAGATGGCATGAAGATCGATGGAGTAGACAAAAAAATATTTGGATCATCAGATTAAAGGTCAAAACCTTAAAATTCAGAAGATGAAAAGATAACAATCCTTTGAAAAAAAGATATTGCAGTATCCTTAACTATCTGTTAACAAAAAATAAATTATTTAATTGATGTGATTTAAAATAAATAACATCATTTATATTATTGATGCTAATAGAATAGATAAATACATCAATTATATAATTGAGACAATATCTTGTATCATTTGTATAAGTGATGCTAAGAAAAGAAAAAAATATATCATTTATTTAAATGATGCATGTTCATAATTTAATATCACTTACATTAAAGTGATGCAAACCAATATATATGACATCAATTCTTTTCAATTGATGTTAATTTAGCTAATAATAACATCATTTTTTACAATTATTGCTAACCTAAATATTTTTGTTTCATTTGTAAATAAATGATTTAAATTTACATCACTTAATATATGATATAAAAAAATGATTTAACTTATCCATTTTCTTGTAGTGTAAGGAATTTCTCTAATTTTTAATTAGTTACAACAAAATATTGTTTATTAGTTTTTAAAAATATTGAAAATTCAGAAACTTAAACATTCACCTAATTTATCCTTTTGTACATAAATTTATGTATATATTCATAATAATCAATTTAAAAATTGTTTAAAAATAGATGATGCTTTTATAAACAAAACCGTGTAATATAGATTGTACATATAAGAAAATCAAATTACATCACTTTGGTAATGATATTTGGTGTTACTTCGAAGAGAAACTAACATTAAGGAGATCCGTGTTTAGATCCTTTTTGCTTGTGACGTGATATGATTTTGACTATAAAGACCAAAAAAAACTTAATTTATTTTTCACTAAAATTTACTTTCTTTGAATTTTATATCTTCCTAGCCTCTTATCGATTCTAGATTAGACATTGTGGTTGATAATTTTATATTGACAGAATCATCTTCTGAATGTGCTGATTATATTTTGATTATAAATCATTAACTTTCACTGAGAAGAACAATCACCAACCACTTTCTTTACATCAAACCATGAAACTTTGCCTACAAAAAAGTCTTCTTCTCCACCAATATCCCCAATACCCTGTGCTATTTGTCCTTCCCACCATTTCCATTTCACTTTCTTCATTGAACTGCTTCTCTCTTCGATCTCAAGTTTACTCAGTATCAGTTTCTTTCCTCGCAATCTCTCTCAGTGTCAGTTTCTTTTGTGTTGATCTGAATTTGTCATAGTGAGTTTCACGTCTCTGTGCTTCTTTTGTTGTTAATAATAGCTTACTTGTAAGAAGAGAAAACAAAAGCCAGCTTATGACTTTTGCTGAACTGCGTCTCATATGAAGACTAAAGTGATGATGGTTATTTTGAAAGGTCACAAAAAGACATTCAAGAACAAATATATGCCATCATCTTTAGTCTCCAAGTTCAGCATAATGTTACCCCGAAACGATTGATACCCGAACATCAACAGATCAAATTTGTCACTGTCATTTAATGTAGATCACAAGTACAATGTTGTAATGTCTCAAATTTGTATGCTTTTGAAGTCCATGGATAATAAGTAATAACCAATGCTACTATTTGTCTAATCATGTACTCGTCCACTTAATTTCCACAATCCAAGTTAAATCTTCCAATATCAATGAATCAATGCAATAGAACAATCATTAATGCATTACGATATTCTGAAACAAAAATGGTTTCTATTTTCTAGCATTTGGGAGTCTATGGTAACATTAGCTAATACTAAGTTCCTCTGATCATGTAATATTGAAGTTATCTTTCATTCAATTTCCAAGATAAACGATTCAAAAATCAATCAAACATAAAAGAGATGAAGAATATCTACAATGGAAGTGTTACAGAGAGGACAAATTCCCCTTTGTACTCGAAGCTCTCTCAAACACACTTACAAAACGTATGGCCATACAGACTAAACTCCATCAGCACATCCAAAATTTAAAATGTTAGTATCAATAACAATTTACAGACATGAATACAGTAAAATACTACTTGACCTCTTAAATGATTTCCCAAAGAAACGGTCATCGCGTGTACGTAATAGCATCGAAGCTAAGATTATATGTCTCTATTATTCTCTTGAACAAAGCCTCAGCTCGTTCGGTTTGTTTAGAGCCAGCATGAAGCAGAGAAGTACATAAACATGATGATTTTCTTCTTTTGTTTTTAACCTTTTTATCATAAAGAAAAAGAAAAATCACGTGTGATTTAAATCATATGACTAAAAAATGTGGAATGTGGATAATATAGATTTTCTTTTTGTTTAATGTGATGATTATTTTGTCATCTTCTTAACTTGTTATGAATTAAAGAAAGGGAAAAAAACTAGAATAACATATATTTTAGTGAAAACTACTATTTTGTCAAGTGAAAGTTTGGCCAACTGATATTTTATAAATGGCCACATTGCCCTTCTATCATTTGATGGAAAACAATTAATTACGAAAAATGCCATTACTGAATTCTACGAAAATAACAATATTTACGAAAATACCATTAATGATACTGTGACGGCAGACTTTTTAAATCGTGAAAGATTAATTAAGGCCACAACAGATTTGTTTTGGTATGTTATTCTAGTCATGAAAAGTTCCGAGTCTGGCAGATTTATAACAAAAACTCCGCCACATGCGGTGGCAAAATTAAATTATCATGACAGATTTTTGGTTTTACGGCAGATTTAATTTTTGATTTTTTGTTATGCGGTGACAGATTTGTTTATCCCATGACAAATTTATTTATGTACGACAGATTTAATGTACGTGTGATAGATTTTTTGCTCTAGTGACGACAAATTTGTTTTTAACGTCTCTTTGACGGCAAACTTTTTATAAAACTGACTACTTTTCGTCGAAACTTTAATTAGTCGAATAACACTTACGTGATGATATATTTTTTTTTACATTGCCACAGATTTTTTTCGGTAAAAAAATGGACATCGTTTGATAGCAGTTTTTTCTTCTCAAAGTGACGGCAAACTTATTTCTTACTAGAATAACACTTTCTTTGGCAATAGATTTTTTGTGGCAGATTTTTTAAGTATATGGCAGATTTTTTTGTGACAGATTTGTTTGACGTTATGACAGACTTATTAAATCATCGACAGCCCAACTCCCACAAAATTAGATGATTCTAAGTTTTGGTGGTTAAAACTTGTGGCAGATATTTTTATGCAATGACAGATTTGTTACTGTAGACGTTTCCACTTTCTTAAAATTAAGGTATTTTGCGTCTTCTTCTGCCTCCACACACAAACATATTTTTAGCTTCTCTTGTTCTCTATCATGGCTTCTTCTCTGATTTCTTCATAGTCTTTCCACTTCGTCATAGTCTAAACCGAATCTACTCTTCTTTTCCATCAAGTCTCCTACTTCTATTGCAGAGATCCAAAACAAAAAATTCTTCCATGGATCAAGTTGTTCTTGTATGTGGTTCATGGATATTCGAAAAGAACAAATGGTTATTAGTGGCTGATCCGGAAAAAGGTTGTAAGATTCTCACGGTGAATGATACAACTAGGTTGGATGATGTACTAAGGATCGTCCACAAAGATTACAAGATGGAGAAGAAATGGTATGAAGTTTCGTTGAGTTATATGTTCCCTAACAAGAGGATGGCGAAACTACCAAGAGATACACCTCCAGTCTTTGTTGGTAAAGTTCATCCTCCAATGGAAATCAGATCCTTCGTCTTTGTGTGGAATTTAACGAGAAAGAGGTTAGTCAAAGGAGTGAAGATGATGATGTTTTTGGTGGTAGGAGATCGAGAAAACGTGAAAGAGACGATGACAAAGACGAGGGAAGGTTTTGGAGTTAATAATTTTGATATTTTCATAATTTTGATAATTTAAATAATCTAACAATAATTTAAATTTAAATTAGATATATGTTTTTTATATGGCAAAAACTAATAAAAAAAATATATAAAAAATATATTCAAAATATATATATATATATATATATTGTAATTATTAGATTCAAAAGTAAATAGTAGATATATTTTGGAGTTTTGAAGTTCATTATTTATATTATTAAAACATCAAAATTATGTCTTTTGGCAAAATATTTGTGTTATTCTAGTCAAAATGGTACATTTGTAGTTATTATATTCAAAAAGGGTTATTATGTCTTTTGACAAAACATTTGTGTTATTCTAGTATACTTCCACCTTGAGTATGTTATTCTAGTAGTTTTGATATAATTATGTTTTATTCTAGGTAATTTCTCTTAAAGAAATAAACATGATTTTTACTTGTTATACGATAACTTCTCTTTCTTTTTGTCTCTCTTGCCATTTCCAAATCATGAGTTTCAGATACCATTTCTCTAACTAATCATGTAGTCGAAAAGTGATTTTTGTAAATTATCATTATACGACTGAACAAATATTCAGTTTCAATGAATAGGAGTCTTAAATAAACTTTCCAAGATCAAATACATATCCATTCTAAACTCAAATGGCAATAAAAAAATGCTTCTTGTTAATGAAACATTAAATACAACTCTAAGTCATCAAGCTTAACTTGGGAACTGCTCACCTGAAGCCAAAACCTTGACACTGACTGAAATATCTTCCCACTATGTCTTCCCAACCAAAACCATCCTTCTTGCGTTTACTAGAGCCGCTCTCTTGAACACCCATTTCAGCGGTTTATTCTCCAATACCAAATCAGCGGTGGATGGACTGGTTCTTAATATTTGTGCACCCGGTTAAAAAAAGTTTAAATCCGCCCCTGGTCATTAAATTTACATTTTAATATTTTTGAAAATCAAGTCAAACTGGGAGAGGATTTTTGTTGTTACAAGTCAAACCGATAGAGGATTTTACAAGTTTTGTTTTTTCAGTTAATTCAAACTAGGATATTGGCCCGCACCGTATGCGGGCTCGAATGTAATCGATAAAAAATACATTTTAAACTTTGTTTTGTGGTCTTCTGAAAGTAGAAAAAAAGAAAAAAATGTAAGTGCAGTCCAACGTAAAGTTCTCATAAAATAATGTTGTAAAAGGTAGAAAAAATGTTGTAAAGGTAAAAAAGTGTTTTGGAAATGAAAATAATAAAAAAGTAAATAAACTATAATGCAAAACTATTACAAGTTGTTGAATACTTCCGTGTAAAGATAAAGTTCGATCTTAAACTATTTTTAACTATTGCAAGTTGTTAAATACATAGTAATATAAAGATATAATCTTAATTTTAAACTTGAGTATGAAGAAAAAGTAATAAATTCCATGCATATGATTAGTTTGAAAAAAAACTAATGAATCAATGAAGACCAACAAATAGCAATAGAGTATATAAAAAGCCAGTTATTGAAATTGTGGATAGTGGATGAAGTTTGTTGTGCAATTCTTCTGAACTGGTTTAAGGATTCAATCCTTTTTAATCCTCTTGGTAATTGAGCCGTGTGCACTAGGCGTGAGTTCGGAGTTTGTTAGCTTGACGACTTACCAACCAAGTAGTTTCTTTCAAGACTATCTTTCTCCTTGATTGTCACAAATGGCTGGAAATAATTTTATGGTATATTGGCCTCGAATTTATCGACTGTCTTCACCGCAGTACTACGATGCATGATGATCTTCATTACAGACACTCTATATTCTCCTGTGTTTTTTGTATCTTAAAGGCATTGACTGACATAATCTCCTTCTTTAAATGTAGTACTCTTTCCTCTGCCCATCATTTCGTCTTCCAATGATGCATGAAGTCGAATCTCCTATTAAATTGAGATAACACATTGTCATTTTTCGCTAAGATATTACTCGACCTAAATTATTAGATATAACATTATAAGTACATTATATTGAATTATTAAATCTAGTCCTAAATAATACCTCTTCATCGACCATCCCATTACAAAGGCAGTCGGACTACCAAATCAAAATGACTTCCACATGACCATGACATAAGCCTTTTATCTTTTGTGTTGTACCATCAACATCAAGGTTGTTGAACATGAGGTAAGAAGAACTTGATGACTTCACAATAGACAAGTTTTCACAATAGATAAGAATATTCAGTTTGACTTAATTGTGTGCTTAGATTATAATGCGTAGTCTTAGATATTTATATAGTTTGATGTAATCATAGATCTTACATGTAATTACCATATACAAAAATATTGATAATTAGATTTCTTAAATGAAGGTAATTCCGTCTATGATTTATATGTCTGATTTTTAGATGATATGATTTCTAATTAAATGGAATACAACTTAAATTAATTACATCCTTTTTGTTAAGTTTAAATTATATCATTTATATTGGTAGTCTAATCTTAATACTTTTATTAGCAAGCAAAACAAAAATGATTGAATGCATTATTATGTGATTATATCAAAATGAATGCAAGAACTTTTAATCTCATTAATTTTGCTAATTCAACTTGATTATCATTTATGTTCGTAATCCAATTTCTATAATTTAGTACTAAAAAATTTAAAAATGAGATTAACATTATTCTCGAATCGATTACAACATAAAAATGAGATTAACATCATTCTCGAATCGATTATTAATACTTAATTAGCAAGCAAAATCAAAATTATTGAATGCAATCTTAGAGTAGTAAATCAGAGTTATTTTAAGGATCTTGATTTCGAAGTATCTAATCAAATTGAATGCGACAACTTTTGATTACATTATTTCTGATAACTTAAGTCTTTTTATTTATATTTGTAATGCTATCATATGACAAAAATTACTGAATGTACATATTTTCACTGGTTTTGTCTTGATGACAACATTTTTGGCTGATCAAACATCATGAATCATTATTTAAGGATAAATTAACATAAATTTTTAATTTTCAATCTGACACATTTTAGGAGCTATGATATGTTATGTTGTTGAATATTTGTCGAAATATGCGATAGTCTTCAATGATGAAATATTTTTAAAAGTTGAATAAATAACACACTAACTTACTCACCTTCATCATATTGAACTTACAACAGCTCTCATGTATTCTATCTGATGAAACAAAGCATCACCCAGTAGGACCTTAAAAACAAAATATACAAATAAGATATCATGAAGAAATCGAGAATCTAAGAAGATGATTCAAATATCTGTGATCATAAGAACCTCACACTCAAAGCCCATTGTGTAAGACATCATGAAGCGTCCTCCTTGTTTAACACCAATTCTCAAAAAGGATCTTAATTCTCCGAGTTTAGCTGACCCTGAAAATCACACCCATCTAAATCATACTCAGAATACTCCACACAAACTTACCATTCAACTCAATCTATTTATAAACACTATCTACATACCCTCCACCATCAGCAACCAGTTAGGTCTTGAATATAAGCTTCTTTGTGGCCTTGATGGTAGCAAAAAGCTCTGCAAAATTCTCCCGAAATCTCTTTAGCACTTGTCATTCCACAATTCGACCTCCATCATCTTATATCTCACAACAAGTCAATCTATGAACATACACACAATTGAGACAAACAAAAAAAATGACATCTTTAGAGAATCACATTCAAATCTTCAATAAGGAAAATACCAAAAAATTGAAGAAAGACGTAAACAATTTAGACAAATTAAAAAAACCTATATTTAATTTCTCATAGTTCTAATCACAAGAGAAGAGAGGTGAGAATCAATACTCTTATGAGATGACTTCAAAATCGGAGAGATCTAAAAGAGAAAACGATATTGAGAAAACTACAGCGAGGTAGAGAGGGAGATACTTATATCGGAAGAGTTATTGAGACAGATCTCGGCTTGGATATTGAGCTAGAGAAGAGAAAAATCTCGGCTTGGAAAGCAAAAATCTTGGATCTGTAGTGAGGAAGAGATCACAAGGAAGAGATCGAGAGAAGAGACAAATCATGGAGCATGGACAATCATGGATCTGCAGTGAGAAAGAGATCGAGAGGAAGAGATCGAGAGAAGAGACAAATCTCATAGAAATCGCCATCGCTAAACAAAATTGTGAATGAAAAACCAATTATATTTTAATGACGATGTGGAATGTTTGATTTACAGTTAGGATAGCCATGATTACACGTTATCAACTAAGTCTATTTTTTTAACATTAACTTTGGTTGAGAGTTTGACACATTAGCAAAATTCATTTAAGTTACTTGTGAATTAATAAGAAGAGAGATGGTTACTGAATTTAAAAACGATAAAAGTAAACCATATCATTTAATGAAGAATTCGTTTTAGGTACGTATATCGGTTAGGTTTGATTTGGTATAACTATAAAATGGTATATATCCCCCTTTTTTTGTTTGAACGGTTGGTTTATATCCTAGAATGCATATAAATAAACTACAATTGTCTGCCATATCTTAACATATGAAGACAACCATGATGCATAAAAATGCCATACTTTCTTTCGGACAAGTAAAACAGAGTATTAACGTTTAACCTGTATGTAGGAGGATAAAGTTCGATCCTCAATCTCTTAGCCAAGTTCAGCTTCTTCTGGCAATGGTTCAATCCATGAGCTGACTAGTGTCCGATATTTTCTGCTCATAATCATGGCTCTTGGAGGTATAGGTTGGTTATCTTTGCGCATTGCATCTAAAGCATCAATAAGCTCAACAATTCTTCCTGGTTCAAAGGTAGAGGTGTATAATGTAAAAAAAAAAGAGTCAATTTACAAAAGAAGAAAAGAAAAATAAAAACTATCAAATCTAGATTGCATTAAGCCATGTCAGAAGAAACAAATAATAGACCCAACGCTTCCTTTTAAGGATATTGCGTTGGTAGTATTGTAAGACTTTTGTCATTCATCAAAAGGCTACTGTAAAATCTTTGAAAGTTCTCAACATTAACCTCAAAACAGATTCTTCTTCATCTCTCTCCTTTTCCAGCATATCATCATCTTTGAACACCAAACATGTAAAAAGGATACGAATAATGAGAGCATCGATGCTGCTGCTGCTGAAAAAACCTTTATTTTAATTGCGGAAGCCTTAGCAGTGCATGAATGGTGTAGCTTAGAGAAAGGCTTATTGTCTCTTCCCATCAACTATAAGCTATAGACCAAGTTTCACAAGTAATCAAGGAAGGATACAAACAGTAAAACTAGCATTGGGAAACAAAAATCTCTTTGCCTCTTACCGCATAAATAGAGAACACTTTAAGAGTATAATAGAGAACAACTTGTTCGACAAAATATAGTTTACAGTTGTAGTTGTAAGCTGTAACCAAGCTCATAAATTGATCTTTTGGTTTTTCAATTTCCGAAAAGGACAACCCAAATGAAAAGCTAGAAATCAGTCTTAAAGTTTGACATTAACATGTAAGATCAGCTCTACTGAATCTTTTGAAGCTAGTCCAAGCTCTAAAGAAGAACAAATAAAATCAATCAGTAGATGAGTCGACATTTCCTTAAGCCCTTCCACACAATGGCTGCAATCATAGCTGCTCCCAAGTGATTTGAACTCGATGAGAAATTGTTCCTCCTGTAGCGTTTCCTTTCGAACCAGAGAGCCGAACGATCGTTTCATGAAGCGGACATTGGCCTGCACTTAGCTCCTTTCTTACTGAATACATCTATACACACAGACACCAACAACAAAAAACTCTTATCACTTTAAGCACATTCAAGGCAAATTCGATATAAGCATGTAAAGTCATGTCGTAGATAACCTCCGGTACGCATGACGTATCTCGATTCCTATCTCGTCCATAAAAGTAAGCCGGAGACTCCTCTCGAGCGCCAAAAGATGAAGTGTCATCATTCTCTACTCCGTCGCCTCGCTTCTTACGATTTTCGTTATACAGCTAATGGAAGAAGGAGAAATTAGGGTTCTTAGCTTTGATTTGTATTTCTTTCCAAGAGATGATGGTTAGCAAAACTCGAGGAACTCGAACGAATAACTCAAATGGTATGAAAATCTCGATTGGAACCCAGAAAACAACTAAACTCAAATCTTAATCGTTTTTAAAAACTGGAAAGAGAGACCTAATCGAAATTCAGCGAGGAATAATTTTAGTTCTTTAAGTGAGGGGTTTTAATAAACAGGAACTATGATTTCGGATCCACCAGAAAGATGAGGATTCTCAATCTAATTACCCTTTTGAATCATTTTCGAAAATAATTTTTAAAGGTCATGTTAGAGTTTTTGAGTCAACTTTGGCTGTGACGGTTATGTTGGCAAAAATCACTTAAGTTAAATCTCTATTTATATATAGAAAGATAATAATTTGTATTATGATTAAATTCCGAGAAGAAAAAGAAAAAAAAAGAATGAGAGAAGGAAAATTTGTAATTGGATTATTCAATAAGAGAAGGGAAATTAAGTAATAATCCAATGGACTTTAAAGAAAGCCCGAACGAGTTCAACCGAAGCCCAAAAACACGAGTCTCATTCACTCCTCTCATCTTCTGCAAACCCAGCGGGTTGCCTAAACCCTAGTAGCCACAGACTACCTTCTTTTACGATTGACTGACCCACCAACCTGGCTCCGCTCAATCTCCGTCGAAAGAAATGGCTTCTCCGCTGGAGTCTCTCCTCTCCATTTCTGGCTCCGTCTCTACAAACTCCACTTTAGACAGGCTCCGGATCTTCCGCCATGAAATCCCGGAGATTCTCCAGAATTCCGGTGAGCATTCCTCAGAAAACTTTGGTTTCGTCCTTTTATTGTAAAATGCTAAGTTGATCGTGTTTATAATGTATTTGTTCACCTAAGTTACTACGAGTATATACCATAGTATTGAAGTTGGATTATTTCTTGTGAATTAATAAATTGTAGCTATTTTGAATAATTTTCACATTGAACTGGATTTGTTCTTCGAGAAGGTCTTAGCTGATGGACCATTTCATGAGATCTGTACATATATCTTGTGATTGATGCATTTGACTCTCTGATTAGAGTAAACATGCTATAAGATAATGAAATTTATAAATTCAGCAAAGGTCTTTGTCTACACTTCAAAAAATTTCAACTTTCCTATGATTTCCCTTTCCTCTGCTACATCCTTCTCATTTCAGGTGTGCTGGATTTTTTTTCCCTTTTGCAGATATGACCTCTGATGTTGCGCCTGTTCTGGTTGACATAATATTCCAAACATTAGCTATATATGATGACCGTGGCTCACAGAAGGCTGTAGATGATCTGATTGTAAAATGCTTGGAGAATGTTACTTTTATGAAAAACTTTGCTGCCATACTTGTCCAAGTTATGGAAAAGCAGTTGAAGTTTTGTTTTCGTACCGTCTGTTACCGGCTGCTAACTTGGTCATGTCTTCTTCTGGGAAAAAGTCAATTTGCTACAGTTTCGAAGAATGCATTTCTTAGAGTAGCGTCAACACAGGCTTCATTACTGTCTATCATTATGGACAGTTCTTTCCGCATGCAGAGAGCTTGTAAAAGAGTTATCTTCCATTTGTTCTCTCAGGTCTGGCATGGTTCTCTACATTTTGTCAAATCTGTTTAAATAATTATATCTATGAAATGTTTTATTTAGAATTCTTTGATTATTGTTTTGTAGTCACAAGCTATCTACAATTTATATATGGTTGAAGTTAGAGATTCCCGGATTCCATATAAGGACACCCCTGAGTTATTAGGACTACTGCTTGAGTTTTCTTGTTCGTCCCCTGCTCTATTTGAACAGTCAAAGGTAAGACAATCAAAATTTAATTGTTTTTTTTGCTAAGTTCTAAAATGATTTGCAAACATTTTTTCTTCTCAATTTTATTTTAAGGATAATTACTTATCTGTTTTTTCCTTGTTCTTAGGCCATTTTTCTTGATATCTATGTTAAAGATGTCCTGAATTCCAAAGAAAAGCGGAAACAGAATTTTAGTAAATGGTTTCAACCTCTTCTTCTGCGCTTGTCACATGAGGATTTCGTAACAGTCATTCTTCCAACAGCAGTTAAAATGTTGAAACGCAATCCAGAAATTGTCCTGGAATCAGTTGGATATATATTAGCAAATGTAAACATTGATTTAAGTAAGTATGCCCTGGAACTGCTACCAGTTATATTACCACAAGCTCGGCATATGGATGAAGACAGGCGTCTTGAAGCTTTGTCAATGGTTAGGTGCTTAAGTGAAAAATCAAGTAATCCTGATACTATCGAAGCTATATTTGTGTCAATTAAAGCTGTAATTGGAGGTTGGTCTTTAAGCATTTTTATCAAATTTTTATTAACATCCTTTTATCATATATTAGTTCCCTCGTTTGGATTTATCTATAAGTCTGGTTACATTTCTATTTAAAGACGTCAAATAGGCAGGGTGGTGGTTGGGTTATTATCCTTACTGATATTAGATGATGGGCTTTTGTCTTAAGGTTCTGAAGGAAGACTTCAGTCCCCACATCAAAGGATTGGAATGCTGAATGCAGTGCAACAATTGGCAAATTCTCCTGAAGGGAAGTATATTGGTTGTTTGTCAAGGACAATATGCAGCTTTCTCATAACCTGCTACAAGGACGAGGGTAAAATCTTAGTTTTTTGTTCATATCTTGTTGTGCGATCCAGAGGTCAACACTACAGTTGCATGATATCCTCGTTGTTATGTTCATTTCCTTACCTTCCACATTTTGTTGTATATTCCCTGTTTCAGTCATCGTCCTTGTCATCTTGTAACCCCTTACATTGCTGTCTCCTTACTGATTACTATTTTATGATATAGGAAACGAAGATGTAAAGCTTTCTATTCTGTCTGCCTTAGCTTCCTGGGTGTCACGCACTTCTGATGCTATCCAATCAAATGTAGTTTCTTTTATTGTTGCCGGTCTTAAGGAGAAAGAAGCTCTAAGGAAGGGGCATATTCGCTGTGTACACATCATATGCAGAAATCCGAATACCATATCACAGGTCTTTTTGCAGGCACCTCTACTGGTTTTTGTAATCTCAGCGCTTTCAATAACTAAGTACGCTACTGAATATACACTACAGGTATCAGACTTGCTATCCCCTTTAGTTCAACTTGTAAAGACGGGATTCACAAAGGCAGTACAACGTCTGGATGGGATATATGCTCTGCTGATCGTTTCCAAGATTGCTGCCTGTGACACCAAAGCAGGTTTAAACCAGCAACTTACATGTCGCATTCATATTTTCAGAACATCCCAAGGTCCTGCATTGCTTTTTCCTAATTGTTATTATCTTCTATGTGAACTCTAGAGGATACTATGGTAAAGGAGAATTTATTGACTTTGATATCTCAAAATGAGCCTTCACTTCTGCCAATGAATTTGGTAATATTTCAAGATTTTTTTTGGCATTTATTTTAGTATCTGCTCATGTCGTTAAAGGTACTTATCTTTGCTTTCTTTCTTATGTTTGTATGTCACAACTTAAAGGTCTCAAAATTATCAAGTGATGATTGTGTAGTATGTATCGAACTACTTGAGGTGCTCCTCGTGGAACACTCCTCCAGGTAAACATCTTGCTTAATGCTTCACTATTTCTGAAGTCCTAACTATCTTTCCTGTTTGATATCAGGGTTTTGGAAGCATTTTCAGTGAAACCAATATCTCAGGTAAGCTAAGCGAGTTCATGTTTGCTGACTTGTTTCTCCCTGTCCTGGATCGATGTTTCATATTCTTTAATTATATGCAGCTGCTTCTTTTTCTTCTTTGTCATCCAAGCTGGAATGTTCGCAAACAAGCTTACAATTCTGTTACGAGGATCATTCTCGCAACTTCACAGCTTGCCACTAGCCTTTTAGACGAGCTCTTGGATTTCCTTTCCCTAACTGGGAACAAAATCGTATCCTCTAGAGCCAGGTACATAAGCGCTTTTTCTTGTTTTTCCAATTAACTTTTTTCGCTCCACCAAGTCATTTGGTACACTCCTGCGTGTTCTGTATTTTATTGCCTCCGATGTTATCTCCTGTTGTGTTTCTAGTCTTGGCTTTTAGTAGAACAACAATTTGATCCATTTTACATTTTTTTTGGTTTCGACCAAAATGCGAATACTGACTACATATTCTAACAACTTGTCACCTTTGTAGTGACACAGATAATTCGGTGGATAATCAGGCACCTTTCTTCCCTTCTGTAGAGGTGTTAGTGAAGGGTTTAATTGTCATTTCGTCGGCAGCAGTTGCTGTACCTCCAAGCTCATGGATTGATCGTGCCATACTTTGCTCGCATCATCCATGCATAGTTGGTACTGGAAAAAGAGATGCTGTTTGGAAGGTAATCTTGACATTAGTTTTCCTGTATGGTTAATTCTACTTTCTCATTTTTTCTTCTATGCAAATTTTAGTAGCTAATTCACCTTTTGGTATAACACAGAGATTGCAAAAGTGCCTCAAAACTTGTCGTTTTGATGTTACTACCTTTTTGTCTACCAGTGGAGAGAGTGTTTGCAAGGTAATCTCACGACTAATCAAAACCTGTGGTTTTTATTGTTGCTTGGCATTGTTAATCAACTATGATTTGCATGAAATTTTCAGAGCCTGCTTGGACCAACGGGTTTAATGAGTCCTACAACTCCGTACCAACAAGCAGCAGTATATTCCTTGTCCACATTGATGTCGTTGGCACCAGAGGATACATTTACAGTATTTAAGATGGTACTGCATTTAATGGAAGATTGTTTACTAATTAATGAGGTTGTACTATTTGATTTGTTTGCTGATGTCATATGCTTTTCTCCTTAGCATCTGCAAGAACTTCCAGATCGACATTCTCATGATATGCTTTCAGTCACTGACATAAAGGTAAACTCCTCACTTTTGTTGTATGTCTTTCTGAGTGGATTATGGGGTTAGCATATTCGTTTCTCTCTCTGTAGATACTTGCTGAGCTCTAACATTCAACTGTAACATTTCATATAGAGTGCAGTGGGTTTTGTTTACTTTACTGTTGCAAGGTTTGAGTAGTTATTTTTTTTTTTCTAATGTTTTTGTTCAGATCTTCCATACCCCTGAGGGGATGCTTTTAAGTGAGCAAGGTGTTTATGTTGCTGAGGCGGTTAGTGCCAAGTACACAAAGCAGGAGCTGGTACATACATCGGTTTATTCTGTGTTTCTGTTTTATACTTGGTACATTACTTTAATTTTAGCATGTTGGATGTTAATCTCCTTTATGTTGCTTGTCATAGAGTTCTAATCATTCTCTAAAGAAAGGATTGGCTAGTAGAGAAGCTGCAAATTCGGGGAGAAGGGACACTACAAAGTTGACAAAGAAAACTGGTACGCTTTTGTCAAAGCCCTCTATAGTTTTAGTATGATACCCCCAGCGTATATATTTGTCAGCGCATTACTAATTGCAGACAAAGGAAAAACAGCAAAAGAAGAGGCACGAGAATTGCTGCTCAAAGAGGAGGCCACAACACGAGAAAAAGTTCACAGGATACAGAAAAACCTTTCGCTTGTGCTTCATGCTCTTGGGGAGATGGGTCTTGCTAATCCTGTGTTTTGCCACAGTCAGTTACCTTCTTTGGTATGTAAAAAGGTTTGATGTGTAGTTCCGTAAGTGGTGTACATATCCATATGCTATAAAGTGAAAGAATACATTTCAGAAACAGTTGCTTCTCATGACTCTGCCACCGCTACTCCTTTTGTTCTTGTCCATGATTCTTACACTTTTTGTCTAAGATTCTGCTCTTACAGTTTATATCTTTTCTCAGGCTATTTTTTTAGATCCATTGCTGCGATCACCTATTGTGAGTGGTGCAGCCTTTGAAAACTTGGTGAAGCTTGCAAGGTGTACTGTTCAGCCACTGTGTAATTGGGCTTTAGAAATTTCAACTGCTCTGCGCCTGATTGCCATTGACGAAGTTGATGCGTCATCTGATTTTGGGCCATCAGTTGACAAGGGTGGGAAAACGAATGAGGGTCTGTTTGAGCGAATTGTAAACGGGTTATCTATATCTTGTAAATCGGGACCACTTCCTGTAGATACCTTCACTTTCATTTTCCCGGTGTGTGTTGTACCATTTTTTTTGACATTATTTGAATTTGTATTACCTCTCACTGAATGAGCTGTGATTTTGTCTTCCCAGATACTGGAGAGAATTTTATTGTCATCAAAGCGCACAAAACTGCATGATGATGCGCTTCGTATTCTGTTCATGCATCTTGATCCGATGCTACCACTACCAAGACTTCGGATGATATCAGTTTGGTGACTTGTACCCTGATTGTCTTCACACTGTTATAGTATTTCTTGAATTTAGCTTTATAATTAACATCTGAACTATGTTTCTTCAGGTTCTTTATCATGTGCTAGGTGTTGTTCCTGCATATCAAGCATCAATTGGACCTTCACTGAATGAATTGTGTCTTGGATTGAAAGCAGATGATGTCGCAAATGTATTTCTTTTCCCTATATATTGAAAAATTTCCGGTTCAAGAGAGTTATATTTCATTTAATGTTGTACAGGCACTCTATGGAGTATATTCAAAAGATATTCATGTCAGAATGGCCTGCTTAAACGCAGTAAAGTGCATTCCTGCTGTTTCCAAATGCTCCCTACCTCAGAACAGTGATATAGCAACAAACATTTGGATAGCTCTACATGACCCTGAAAAGGTAAATTTCCATGTTTAATGCAAAATCTAGTTTTGTTTGCTGGTGGGAGTTACTAGGTACTTTTGTGTTGTACATGATGTTGGTTATATAAATGTTTGAAGTGTCTTGACTATTGAATTGATGTGCTTGGCTGGAGCTAGTAAAGTTCTTGTCCGCTTATTGTTTCGGTTTTTGCGCCGTCTGATGTTTTGTGATCTTAATGCTTGTAGTCGGTGGCTGAAGCAGCAGATGATATATGGGCCCGTTATGGTTATGATTTGGGGACTGATTATTCAGGGATCTTTAAAGCACTTTCTCATATAAATCTCAACGTCCGTTTAGCTGCAGCAGAAGCATTGGCTGCTGCTTTGCATGAGAGTCCGACATCAATCCAGGTCACTGCATTTCTTAAATCATTACTTCATGTCATAAATTGGTATGTTTTTTTAAAGAGTTATTGGTTTTGCAGCTGTCGCTTTCAACTTTATTTTCATTGTACATCCGCCATACTACGTCTGGTGAGGATGTCTTTGATGCTGGTTGGATAGGCAGGCAAGGGATTGCCTTGGCATTGCAATCTTCGGCCGATGTGTTGACAACAAAAGACCTTCCTGCTGTTATGACCTTTTTGATATCCCGGGCTCTGGTATTTCTTCTCACCCTCTCAGATGAATGCGTCTTTTCCATTTTGCAGTTTCAACCTCTCAGATGAATGCCTCTTAGCCATGTTTCAAAGAATTTGCGTTTTGCATATCACTTATATTATATTCAGAGAATATAGTGTAAAGCTCTTGCTACAATAAAAAAAATATGAATAGAGTGTTTTTTCCGTGTGCAGGCTGATCCCAACACAGATGTTCGTGGAAGGATGATTAATGCGGGTATCATGATTATTGATAAGCATGGCAAAGAAAATGTTTCATTGTTGTTCCCCATCTTTGAGAACTACCTAAATAAAGAGGTTTTTATATACAAGCAACTGAAAGCCTGTTCAATACATCGTTTGTATCATGATTGTTATTGCTTCTGATCATTTCTCTTATCATGCAGGCATCAGATGAAGAGGAATATGACCTTGTTCGTGAGGGTGTTGTTATATTCACCGGAGCACTAGCAAAGCATTTAGCAAAAGTATTAACTCTATCGTTAAGTTTAATTTTTTTTTTCACAATCCACAGTGTTTTCTTCTCGTATCTTATATATTCATTCAACCAAAAAAGGAAGATATCTTATATATTAACTAATGATGCCAGGATGATCCTAAAGTCCATACTGTCGTAGAAAAGCTGTTGGAGGTGTTGAATACACCGTCAGAATCTGTTCAACGTGCAGTCTCAACATGCCTTTCTCCACTTGTGCTATCAAAGCAAGTATGTTACCCAAATTTTGAGATCTTAGTGAAACAAATTTTGCAACTACTTTTGTTCCTGGTGACTTTGCTTGGGGAGGAAAGCAGTTGGCTTGATGAAGGTCATGACATATAATCATTTATCTCAAAAAAATTTGTTAGGAGGATGCCTCTGCCCTTTTTTTAAGGCTCTTGGATAAGCTCATGAAGAGTGATAAATATGGTGAGAGAAGAGGAGCAGCTTTTGGTCTTGCGGGAGTTGTTATGGGCTTTGGAATTTCTAGCCTGAAGAAATATGGTCTTGTAGTCACTTTGCAAGAAGCTCTTATTGACAGGTATTTCTCTTGCTTCTTTTTAAATTTCATATTTATAGGATAGTTGAAACTTATAGTATTTGTAGCTTTTGAGTTTGTGTTGGCTGTGATATTGTTGACGTTTTTTTTGTGTTTGGGTATCAGGAATTTTTGTTGAATGAATTTTTTCTGTTTTAGCTAGGTCATGTAGCTGCTCACCTTAGTCTGTTTTTATGTATTAGTTTATATTCACATGAAATGTTCCATCTTAGTGGGTTCATGAACTGCTGTTTTATATCATTGGTGCTACATGTTTTGTATCACATGTATTTATATTATGTAAACCTTTCTTCACTTACACTACTTTGTTTGTGCTCTGGCTGCAGAAATTCTGCAAAACGCCGTGAGGGAGCCCTACTTGCATTTGAATGCCTCTGCGAGAAGCTTGGAAAATTATTTGAACCGTAAGTGAATTTGCTAATGATCAATATGCCAAAAGCTAATGCTGCAACTTGCTAATAACCTCTTATTTCTGTCTTTTGGTTTAGGTATGTGATTAAGATGCTACCCTTACTTCTGGTGTCGTTCTCTGACCAAGTCGGAGCAGTTCGTGAAGCAGCGGAATGTGCTGCTCGAGCTATGATGTCTCATCTATCTGCATATGGTGTGAAACTTGTCCTTCCTTCTCTACTCAAGGTGATAGTTTATAATATTGTGATGATTTTTAAGTTTAGTATCTATAAATAAGGTTTTATGCTTTGCCATGTGCTCTCCTCATTATCATCTTTTTCATTGGGTTAATTATGTGATATTGCTATCTTATTTTTCATTTTATATGCTTTTTGCCGGAGTAGAATAGATGGCAAATTTACTGATGTTTTTAGTATTGAATTTTGATTATCACCTCCTTTGTCTGTTAGTTTGACCCTGACTGCTACACCTTCTAAAGAAGGTTCAGTTATGACACTTGGTGATCCTGGTTGCATTTAGTCTTTGATCTTACATGGTGGGTACTTTTTTGTTTATTTGTGTTTTTTGGATAGGGCCTTGAAGATAAAGCATGGAGAACAAAGCAAAGCAGTGTACAGCTCCTTGGTGCTATGGCATTTTGTGCTCCTCAGCAACTGTCTCAATGCCTCCCCAGGGTTGTCCCAAAACTTACGGAGGTGTGATGCATGTAGATTGCACTTGCAAGTTAACTATAAGCATGGAAGAGATGTTCCTTCCGTTCATTATTGATATTATTTGATTCCATGACTTCAAATTATACAGGTTTTGACGGATACACATCCAAAAGTTCAGTCAGCTGGGCAATTGGCTCTTCAGCAGGTTGGATTGATATTGCCGAACATATTCAATATTTTGTGGACTTCACTGACTAGTGCTTCCTCTAACCTTTTTATTTTTTAGGTTGGAAGTGTCATAAAGAACCCTGAGATATCCTCACTTGTCCCCACCCTTCTGTTGGCCTTAACAGATCCCAATGATTACACACGACATTCTCTTGACATCCTTCTTCAAGTAAGGACTTCGTATTTACTGGCTTTCTGATTATACTTCTCTTCTTTTTTTTTGTGTTTGTTCTAAATCTTTCTTCACTTATTACAGACAACGTTTGTAAATTCTGTTGATGCCCCGTCACTTGCATTATTGGTACCTATAGTGCATAGAGGATTGAGAGAACGGAGTTCTGAAACAAAAAAGAAAGCTTCTCAAATTGTTGGTAATATGTGCTCTTTGGTGACAGAGCCAAAGGATATGATTCCTTACATAGGATTGCTGCTTCCTGAGGTTAAAAAGGTAATTTGCCCTGATCAAAATAATTGGTTGTCTCTTGCTTAAGATGTTTATTCAGTTGAACACTGGAGTTGTCAGGTCCTTGTGGATCCTATTCCCGAGGTACGTTCTGTGGCAGCAAGGGCTGTTGGATCACTTATTAGAGGAATGGGAGACGAGAATTTCCCAGATCTTGTTCCATGGCTGTTTGAAACTCTGAAATCTGATACAAGCAATGTTGAAAGGTCTGGAGCTGCTCAGGGATTAAGTGAGGTATGTCGAATCAGAAGAGTTTTGTGTGGCCTTGCTTCTTTTAGTCAAACACCTGGTTTGCAGTGACAGGAATCCACTAAATTAGATGATAGCTTTAACACTGTGGTCTTAAGCTTTTTAAGATAACATTTTCCAGTGCATCATTTGCAGGAGTATTATAATTTTATTATTGTAGTTAAGTGAGTGATTCCCTTAACCTACTTTAAACTACATGAGATATCTATATATGCTTTTGTCTTAAATATATTTGGTGACATCTTGTAATATTTTGATGGAGTGCATTTGAAACCGCTATCGTGTGTGGCATATTTGAAAATACAGCAAGTTGCAAAATCATTAACCTAAGCTGCTTCTTAACAACTGTACCAACAAATCGTAGCCACATCTGTTAGCTTTCTCCCCTTATTTTCCTTTTCAGGTTTTAGCAGCTCTTGGGACAGACTACTTTGAGGATGTACTTCCTGATCTCATTCGTCATTGTTCTCATCAAAAAGCATCGGTCCGGGATGGATACCTTACACTTTTCAAGGTGAAATCATGTACTCTTCAGTGTTACACTAACTTCACTTTTGTAGACTTTTTCTAAAAGCTTTTAGTTGTTATGCAGTTCTTACCAAGATCCTTGGGTGCTCAATTCCAGAACTACTTGCAGCTTGTGTTACCGGCCATTCTGGATGGTGATCCTCTACTTTCTTGGCAAAGTTTTAAATTCTAAAGTAGCTTTTTAATTTACTGACTAAATTGATGGTGAACCAATGCTTTAGGTCTCGCCGATGAGAATGAGTCTGTTCGTGATGCAGCCCTGGGAGCTGGTCATGTGCTGGTGGAGCACCACGCAACAACGTGCGGTTTTACATTACATTGTTTATCATATATTTTTTGTTTGCCTGCATGGTTAACTGTATTATTTCTTGTTGACTTACCACGATCCGTAAATTGATTAGACATGCAACCCATTTGATTAGTTTTTTTTTTTTTTTGGTCAACCATTTGATTAGTTTCTTAAATGTTGTTACAGGTACCACTATCCTTTTTGATTCAGTTTTAGTTTATAAATTGAGTAGTGTATGATAGATTAAATTGAAAAATTCTCTTTTAAAAGAATGTTGATAGTTGAGACCCTTTCTTGTATCAGTAGAATGGATCCTGTAATTAAATAGAGCATCATTTGTTTTACAGGTCTCTACCTCTTCTTCTTCCAGCTGTGGAGGATGGTATTTTCAATGACAATTGGCGAATCCGTCAAAGTTCTGTCGAACTGCTGGGGGATTTATTGTTCAAGGTTAAAAGAATTTTCTTAATGTTTGTCTTGTTCGTTTATCCTACCTCTCAAACGTGTAGCCCAGTATTTACCTGATAACCAGTGTTGTTATCGTCCGAGACTAATATAGATCTTGCAATGCTTGGGTTTTAGAGTGTGTTAGTTAATGTACAGGTTGGAAGAAGATAAAAATGTACTATTTCGATAAGGTAAAAATATAGATGCTAGACTTGCCTTAATATTTGGAGCTTTTGTACTAGGTTGCTGGGACATCGGGTAAAGCTCTCCTTGAGGGTGGAAGTGATGATGAAGGTGCAAGTACTGAAGCCCAGGGTCGTGCAATTATTGATATTTTAGGAATGGACAAGCGTAACGAAGTTCTTGCTGCGTTATATATGGTCCGGACTGATGTCAGTTTGTCTGTTCGTCAGGTAATGTTGTTCATGCTTTCTCTACGTGTTTTATTTGAGTGTACATTGAGATGGTGATAAATATATCTCCTCTTTCCAGGCGGCTCTACATGTATGGAAAACCATTGTAGCAAACACACCAAAAACGTTGAAGGAAATTATGCCCGTTTTGATGAGTACCTTAATTTCTTCATTGGCATCACCATCATCTGAGAGGCGGCAGGTTTGGATCCTACCTTTCTTTTGTATCTTTCCTTATATATTTAACCTGCACCGGTATAAATCTTTTATATTGTGTAGGTAGCAGGAAGATCACTAGGAGAGCTGGTCAGGAAGCTTGGTGAAAGGGTGCTTCCTCTTATCATTCCAATTTTATCTAAAGGACTGAAAGATCCAGATGTTGACAAAAGACAAGTAAGCTTTATGTTAATCCGTCTTTCCAAGAGACTTGTCACTGTTTGATTGTAGTTATTTTGCTTTTATCAGAACCTTTCTGGTAGTTTTTTTTTTTGTTTTTTAAATTGGTAGAAGTTCTCTTTGCAACCTGTTTATCATGAGGTGAATTTTTCAGTGTTCTCTTTGCAACCTGCATAGAGCTGACACAGAGCTGACACTATACATAATCGGAAAATACATGCACAAATAGCTCTATGAAATAGGACTTGTCTTTTCTGTGTTCTAATTATCGTAACATCTATTTGTTTTCTCTCTTAAATGGGCTAGGTTTTACTGCATAATTTTGCTAATGAATTTGAGACCTGCTGCATGGTTTATATGTCTATATGTCTGTTGCTTAAATGTTTCATATCGACCAATTGATTCTAAGTATAGGATTGCTTACCTAAATCTGATATACAGACTTATCGGGCACCTGTTATTCATATCCTAACACTTTGGCTTGATATACATGATTGACAGGGTGTATGCATCGGCCTGAATGAAGTGATGGCAAGTGCTGGGAGGAGTCAGTTACTGAGTTTCATGGATCAGCTTATTCCCACCATTCGGACCGCACTCTGTGATAGGTTTGCTTTACTCCTTATGCATCAGCTATTGAAAGAATTAAATATTTTAAACATAACGACTTTCATCTACAGTGCACTTGAGGTTCGTGAATCTGCTGGACTAGCATTCAGCACTCTGTACAAGGTACCTGTTCTGACTTGTGTTGCTTATCACAGATTATTCTAGTTCACTGTATATTATCATTCGTCTCCTTTTGTAATGTAGAGCGCTGGATTGCAAGCAATGGATGAGATTATCCCAACTCTTCTGGAAGCATTAGAGGATGATGAAATGTCTACCACTGCCCTGGATGGGCTTAAACAGATTATAAGGTTTTCTTCTACGGTTTATTCAGGCTTTTGCCCCCCTCCCCCTCCTAGTTCTTAGTTTTCTGCTTTCGGAATTTCAGTGTGAGGACAGCAGCTGTTCTTCCACATATCTTGCCCAGGCTTGTCCAACTTCCTCTCTCGTAAGTGTTCCTTTTGTCTCGTCTTGTGAATTACACATCATTGGCCATACTGAATTACCTTTTGTTCTCATTCGTTTTAATTTGCTGTTTCCAGTGCCTTAAATGCACATGCGTTGGGAGCCTTAGCTGAAGTTGCCGGTGCTGGTTTTAACACTCATCTTGGTACCATACTTCCTGCTTTACTCTCTGCAATGGGAGATGAAAACAAGGTAAAATCAGATTATCTTCACCAAAACTTGTATGAAAGCTATTGTTATCTGAATTAATTTTCTCTTTCTTTTTGCAGGAAGTCCAAGAATTGGCACAAGAGGCAGCAGAGAGGGTGGTTCTTGTCATAGATGAAGAAGGAGTTGAGACTCTATTATCAGAACTTCTCAAAGGAGTGTCTGATAGTCAGGTTCGTTGTAACCTATTTTAAAGAAATTTTTAACTTTGACATGTAAGTAATTTAGGTTTCTAATTTTCAGGTTTCAATAAGAAGAAGCTCTTCGTATCTGATTGGTTACTTCTTCAAGAGTAGCAAGCTTTACTTGATTGATGAAGCTCCAAACATGATATCTACCTTGATTGTTATGCTCAGTGATTCTGATTCAACGACTGTTGCGGTAGGCTACTTGACAGAATGAAAAAAGTTGATGTGAGCATGTCTTTTCTAAATTATTCTCTTTTAATTAGGTATCCTGGGAAGCTTTGGCTAGGGTTATTGGTTCAGTTCCAAAAGAAGTACTTCCTTCGTATATAAAACTTGTACGTGATGCTGTTTCTACGGCTAGGGACAAAGAGCGGAGGAAGCGGAAGGTGAATGTTGTGCTGTGTTTTCAATATAAGAGATACATGAGCTATCATAACACCGATGAAGCGTTATTTTCTTTAAACTAATATCTGTTGAGTTTACTGTGTTATACTTGAATTGCAGGGAGGATATGTTGTTATTCCTGGTTTGTGCCTCCCTAAATCCCTTAAGCCACTACTTCCAGTATTTCTACAGGTATTCTTTATACCTTGCTTTTCTAGTGCTTAAGGCCATTTAAATGTGTATAGTCAATGGCTTCTGGATGGCTTTAACTTATCATGCATTTAACATTTTTCTTACCAAAGTCGAGATGAAATTCAGTTTAAAATGCTACAAAGTACCCTTTTTTTACTTTGTTCTCAGATCTATGCCTTATTACCTATGCTATGATTTTTAGGGGTTAATTAGTGGATCGGCCGAATTAAGAGAGCAAGCTGCACTTGGTCTTGGTGAGCTTATTGAAGTTACTAGTGAGCCAGCACTGAAGGAATTCGTCATACCAATAACAGGGTAGGGAGTGTCAAATCTTCTTTCTTTGTACAAATCGATTTGTAATTTTTCCTTATTTTGCTTGGGTAGTAGAGTTTTATTTACATATATTGATGGTTAAAGTTGCATATGTCCTATCAGACTCCAGAAACTAGCTCTAATTTGCCAGGCTTACAAGTGATTGTGTATGATGCTAGGAATCGACTGAAAAATACCATTAATCTTGTAGGTGTGACTGTCTGCTGAGCTGAGCATTTTTTGTTTTTTTTTCAGGCCTCTTATTCGAATCATAGGAGATCGGTTTCCATGGCAGGTCAAAAGCGCTATCTTAGCTACATTAATCATCCTAATACAACGGGGTGGGATGGCTCTAAAGCCATTCCTACCTCAACTTCAAACAACTTTTGTCAAGTGTCTACAAGACTCTACAAGGTTAGTCGTTGATGTCTCAACTTGAGGGCAAATGAAGTTAACAAATGTCTTGTGAAAGGCAAGGACTACCTCATGTATCTAACGCCTTTACAATTGCAGGACCGTCCGTTCTAGTGCTGCTCTTGCCCTGGGAAAGCTAAGTGCACTAAGCACACGGATTGACCCATTAGTTGGTGACTTAATGACAAGTTTCCAGGTACTTTTTGCCTTTTACTTTTATCTTAGTAATTTATTTTCTTAGTATGGCTATTTAGTTACTTTTAAATGAAATTTGTTATGTACCAGGCTGCAGATTCCGGGGTACGTGAGGCCATCCTATCTGCTATGAGAGGTGTAATAAAGCATGCTGGGAAGAGTGTTGGGCCTGCTGTTAGATTACGTATTCTTTATCTCTTAAAGGATCTAATGCGCCATGATGATGACGAAGTTCGAATTTCGGCCACGAGCATGCTGGGTGTTTTATCACAGGTAGAGTTGCATTTGCAGGCAGCTTTTTCTTATAAGTTCCATGGTTCATGTCACAGACTCAATTCTCTGTATGGGTCACTTCCCATGTGATGCTATTTAATGTGTTTTGTTGGAATTATTATTATTGGGGTATCCTTGCCTTTGGATGAAAGCTTAAGCTTCTAACTTTCCTATTTTGCAGTACATGGAAGCTGCACAAATCAGTGTTCTGCTTCAGGAAGTTAGAGATTTATCTGCTTCACAAAATTGGAATGTTAGGCATGGCTCAGTTCTCTGTATTGCATCCTTGTTGAAACACAACCCTTCAGCCATTGTGACATCTTCCCTCTTTTCCTCTATGCTAAATTCACTTAAGAACTCTTTGAAGGATGAAAAGGTACCCTTTTTGAGAATTAGGGTTCATTCTTATTGGTATATATTCCTGGTTTTCTGACATCTTCTTTTAAATAGTTTCCATTACGTGAAACCTCGACAAAGGCCTTAGGAAGGCTTTTGCTACATCAACTTGCAACAGATCCTTCCAACACAAGAGTGGTGATCGATATCCTTTCATCAATAGTCTCAGCTTTGCATGATGACTCCAGTGAAGTCCGTAGAAGAGCACTCTCTTCACTTAAAGCTTTTGCAAAAGTAAGTGAAATTCCAGTAGTTGGTTTCAGTGGATGTATAATTAGTTAGTGATAAATGCAATTATAATGTGAGACGTTTTCTTACAGGTCAACCTGACAGCAACTATGGCAAATGTCAGTGTTATTGGGCCTCCTCTTGCTGAATGTTTGAAGGATGGGAGCACACCAGTGAGACTTGCTGCAGAAAGATGTGCTTTGCACGTATTTCAATTATTGAAGGGTATTGAATCTGCAGAACCTTCTCTTGAACACATCTTAGTTTTGAGTTTTCTGCTGTTTTCATCTGGTCAACTATTTATGAGTTTGAAAACTGTAACAACTATATATTATTCTAATTTTCTTTTATTGGCCTTCAGGCGCAGAAAATGTTCAAGCAGCTCAAAAATATATTACAGGACTGGATGCCCGACGGTTATCCAAGTTACCTGAACAAAGGTATTGAATCTTTCTTGTGAAAATGATTTGACTTACAAAATCTTTTGGTCTATACATACTCCCCGGAAGAAAATGTTTGAATATGCTTAACAGTGAGATATGGCTTTGTATCCTGAATCACTATTCTGGCCATAAAGGAATTGAAGATAATGTTTGGAAAAACGTTTTTGACACCTAAACTAATGTAGAATTTGTTACATATGCAGCGATGTCAGTGATGATAGTGACGATGATAATGGAAGTGGGTAGTAGGAGAGGCTCATTGGCTTTCCTGCAAAAGCATTGTCCCGTGAGTTGCGGATGACACTTTATCACTTTTGCTTCGCTTGAGAAATAGATAGAGTTTGATACATAGATATTGCCTAATTTTGGATTATCAAAGGCCGGTTTTGTTATTGTTGTGTCAGAAGAGTGTTTATAGTTGAACTTTGGTATTATAAACTGGAAAACAAGTCAAGATTTGTTAAAATTTAATCGATTATCGGAAGTTAAGTTTTTTCTAAGAAGTTAAATTGAAGGTTATCGGGAAAAAAAAAAGTTCATTTGAAAGTCTTAAATCTGTAAATTACTAAAATGGAAGATTTATACAGTGTAGGAATTTTATTACTAGTAATTTATTACTAGTTAAGATTTATACAGCCAATGTTAAAAAAATCGCTAGGCGATAGTGAGGCGCTCCATATGGGTTTAGTGCTTAGACTGATTAATTGGGATCTAGTCTGGGTCTAGACGTTAATGAATTATATATATATTTTTATATAATTCATACCATAAACGTAAATCTTTTATATATTTAAAACAAAACAAATTATCACATTCTTAAAGAGAAAAGCATTTACCAATTTCTAGCATTTTAAAAGTACTTTGTAAAAAGTAAATCTATGTTTGATCAAATTATATTCGCTACCGTATAGAACAATTCGTTTATACTATACATAAAATCTGGAGACCAAGCAAAAATAATAAAAGTCCCACCGGATGAACAAAACAAGGAGTAAATTTTTTCCTATATAATATTGTGCTCGCCTACCGCTTTAAGCCTTTAACGAAGACTTTGTTTAACTTGCCCATCAATATCCAATTTTGGTTCACGGTAAAACTGATAACAAAATATTAAATAACTAAATTTAGTCGGTTTATTCGGGTCTGGACGGTGTAAGTCGGGCGAATAATTAATGCCCGTATAATTGAAACGATTAAGGGAAAATCGAGTCGGAAAGGACCGAGTCACAGCCTATTCGGGTGCCTAGTCGGCGATTTGCCCGAGTTTTAGAACATTGGTGTAAACAGATGGTGCCTTAAGACCAAAAAACTAAACCAAATATCAATTAAACTTAACCAATTGACTTGAGGTTCCTCTCATAAATCTCAGAATCTCGAGTTGTTTTATAGATCGATTTTATTTGTTTAATTTTTCATTTGTTCATGCGAACAAAAACCAAGTTCTCTAGTTTGAGATAATCTAGAACACCTAACGTATATGATTTATAAAAGAGATTGTCATTACCATCAAACAACATAGCACAAAAAGTAGTCACAAAAAGCCTAAAGCAAAACCCGTATAGCAACATAATACCAATAGTGACTAAAAGAAACATAGACCATTGAAAGAAAAAAAAAGATAATCGACCATCAGTTGTTACTCGACTTCGACAGAGGGACTAATGCTGACGCCTCCTCCGCTTGCTCTTTTCACTTGCAGCTTACGTCTTTTAGAGCTTCCGGCTACGTGGCTATGAGGAGAAGATGTAGCTAAGATTTCAGAGATTTGTTGAGAAACTCGAGGCAAGTCACTAAGATTTGGGATCATCACCAAAAGAGTTAAAAGTTCATGAAATTCCCTTTTCTTTTTATTAGTACTAGAAAGATATCAAAGTAATGGAACTAACCTCATTTTTCTTCGGTATCCCTCTTGGTCTTTTAGGTCCATTATCCATTACAACAGTGGATGTGCACGTCACTCTGTTATGATCTTGTTGATGACAAATCCCACAAGTCACAACTTTTACATGTCCCAACTAACCTTTCTTTTTTTATTCAAAGGGTTCCTTAATCCTATCATTATTTTTGGACGAGTAGGCATCACTCTATCAGGTGGTGGAAAGATTAAACCTCTTCCAGATTTTGGCCACAGTTTCTCACCGTTCATGGGAACAATAGAATCTCTGTATATTTCTTGCCATTCTCCCGAAGAAAACATTTGAGACGCACCATTATCAATATCAATACGCAAAGCATACATCACCTGGATACCATGGCATGGTATTCTTGTACGTTGCCATTGTCGGCATGCACATTCTTTGCGACCTATATCAACACAATAACTATGTCCAAACTGCTCGGCTTCATATAAACTTGTGATAGGCAACAAAAAATAGAACACAACTAAAACAAATAAAACTAACAAACATATCTCATGTGCTACCAAAGAAACGACAATCATTAGAAGCTTTTCTTGATATATAAATTTCCAATTAAACTCTAGGTGTAAACTTGCCAGTCCACTTATCAGCAATTTTTTTCTTGTTGAAATTCTGACCATGGTCATCCTCCGTATATCCTCAAGCATATGGATTAATGGCTTCTTTCTTGCTTCCCGTATAATCCTATTAAATGATTCATCGTAGTTATTGTGTACATCAGCACACTGAGTTTCTGTCTAAAAGTATACACGACATCATGCCTTTGAATTTTTGGCTCTAAGACTTTCATACGTAGCTGGATTGGTAGCAAGTAACGTCTGCCAATTTTCTTGTAATGTAGCTTCATGTAAGTACTTGCTATCTTCCAAAAAATTGTTTTCAACACATTATCGACGTGCTTCTTCTTCCAATTAGCATATATGTGCCTTGCACACATTCTATGTTCAGCGAGTGGAAGTCGGTCTTCAATAGCTTTAACTAGACCTTTCTGTTTGTCTGTCAAGAGTGTGAGCCCTTCTCCTTCTGCTAGTTGGAGATCAAAACATAACTTCATTATAAACCAAATCCCAGTTCTCAGTGTTTTCTACATCCACTACAGCCCAATCAATTGGAAATATTCTATTATTTCCATCTCTTCCAACAGCTGCTAAAACCTCTCCTTTAACCCTCCACTTGAGGAATGCACCATCTAGGCCTATTACCCTGCAACAATGCTCCAACCAAGCAGTCTTAACACGTGCAAAACACACATAAAAGGATTAAAATACTTCTGTACCATCTTCCTTAAGAACAGTTCCTACTTCTGTTGTGGACCCAAGATTGGACCTAGAAACACATGATTAAAACATGCCATGAAGTATAAAGGTTTTGTGTTATTCATATTGTGCCTAAGCGGCTGTGCTTTATACAAGCAGAGTATCTACCGACTTTAAACCTAGAACTATACAACTTGCCTGAGAAGTAATTAACTAAGTAATATTTACATTGACGAATAAGGAAAACTAAGATACATTCGTATCTTAACACCCCCCCCCCTCTCAAGTTGGAGCATGGAGGTCACAAATGCCCAACTTGGGAAGAAAAGCATCAAATTCTTTCTTGCCAAGAGTTTTAGTCATGATGTCGGCAAGTTGTAACTTAGTAGATACATGAGGTGTGACGATCGTACGACGTATAACCGCGTCACGAACAAAATAACAATCAATTTCAATGTGTTTCGTGTGTTCATGAAAAACTGCGTTTGCCCCAATATGAAGAGGGCAAGTGCCATACAGAGTCACAACATGCCGTAAGTGTGAGAGAAGAATCAGCCCGAAGGAGGATGCCTTGACCCAGATTACCTTTGAGGAAACGAACCACGCGCATAGCTGCATCCCAATGTGCTTGCTTCGGTGCTTTCATAAACCGAGTCAAGACATGAATGACATAGAATAATTCAGGCCGTGTAACATTGAGGTAAATCAGATGCCCGACTAAATGTCGATACCGCGCTGGATCTTGGATAGTGTCACCCTTAGCCAGTGAGAGACGATGATTCTGATCAAGCGGAAAAGCAACGGGCTTGGCACCAAGTAGACCCACTTCAGCGATAATGTCAAGAGCATATTTTCTCTGACACAAATACATACGCGTAAGACTTCTAGTAACCTCGATACCCAAAAAATATTTAAGAACACCCAAGTCTTTTATGTGAAACAACGACTCAGATAATCCTTAAAGGTGGTCATCAATGCAAGCGTACTACAAGACACAATAAGATCATCGACATATACAAGGACATGGAGGCGATCAGTACCTTTGACATAGGGAAAGAAAGAGTAGTCCGAGACAGATTGAGTGAAACCGTAATCCTTCAAGATTGTGGCTAATTTAGCAAACCAACAACGTGGTGCTTGCTTAAGACCATAAAGAGATTTTCTTAAGCGACACACCTTTGTCTTGTCCGTAGAGCGAAAACCTGGAGGAAGTTGCATATACACTTCTTCGTCAAGATCACCATGAAGAAAAGCATTATGCACATCCATTTGATGAATCTCCCAATTTTTTGCAACTGCAACTTCAAGAAAGGTGCGTACGGTTGTCATTTTAGCCACGGGAGCAAAAGGCTTGGTATAATCAACTCTTCAATCTGTTTGTTTACATGCACAACAAGACGGGCTTTGAAGCGTTCAATTGTACCATCGGATTTATACTTGATCTTGAAGACCCACATACAACCAAGAGCCTTCTTACCTGGAGGTAAAGTCTCGATGGTAAAGGTTTCATTTTCTTCTCAAGAATCGATTTCTCCTTTGACTGCCAAACGCCATCTTTCATCTAAGATAGCTTGAGCATAACTCTTGGGTTCATCACCACGCAAGACCGCATGAATGTAGGCTTGATGAGAAACAGAAAAACTGTCCAAAGACATATACTTGTCGAGCGGATATAGACAAGGATTTGGAGAACCAGAAGCAACGGTGGTCAAGACATAATCAGCCAATTTGGTAGGGATAACACGGTACGTGTACTGCATCTGAGTTGTTGAGGCGGAGTTGCGGGACTTGTTTGCTCTGAAGAAAGAGAGAACTCAGGTGATTTCATAACCGAAGATTCAGGGGATTCCAGAGCCGAAGAAACAGAGGAGGAAGAATAAGGAGACTCCGGTGTTGGTGAAGTCGGAGAACCATTCGGAGATTGTGATGAAGAAGGTGATGCGGGTGAGGCATCATGTAGAGGAGACAAAACCGGACCAGGTGAAACAGACATGGCTGACGTTGTGAAGAGACCGAGGATGAAGGCAATAATATATCATCCGAGAGAAAAGGATCAAAAACGAAGTTTCTCGATAAAACTTCGTGAGAATCTTGATGAGATGAAGCATCTGGGAAGGAAAATTGATCTTCACAGAAAATAACATCTCTGGATACAGAGATTTTCCCCGTTTCGAGATCATACACACGCCATCCCTTCTTACCATATGGATAGCCCAAAAATACAGATTTCTTACTTCGAGTAGCAAACTTGCCGCCTTTGTGATGTTGATTATGAACAAAACATAAGCTTCCAAAGACGCGGAGATGAGATAAAGGAGGAGGACGCTCATACAAAACTTTAAATGGCGATTTTTTGTTGAGTGTAGAAGCGGGTGTTCTGTTGATGACATATCCAACAACCAAAACGCATTGACCCCAAAATTTTATAGGTAAGGATGCATGTAACATGAGAGCTCGTGCAACATTGAGAATGTGACGATGCTTGCGCTCTGCATGACCGTTTTGTTGAGGAGTACCCACACACGAGGTCTCATGATGAATCCTGTTCTGTCGAAAGAAATCAGCTAGACAAATAAACTCACTTTATCATTGCGAATTGTTTTCACTTGTTTGCTAAACTGCTTTCAACCATAGCAATATAGTTCTTCAAGGTTTGAGGAGCTTGTAGTTTATCAGGTAACAAATAAATCCAAAAAGCCCTTGAAAGAAAGTATCGAGAACCACACAAAGCAGGAGTACGATAGGGTCCCCAAAGATCATAGTGTACTAACTTAAAAACTGATGTTTTATTCAAACTGAGAGGAAAAGGATCATGGGATTGTTTGGCGCGGATACAAACTTCACACGCTTTGAAATCAAAAGCACTAGTACTACTACGACTACTGAAATCCGAAATAGGTAATTGTTCCATTGCTTTTGAAGCTGGGTGTCCTAAGCGTTTATGCCACATTTCCAGAGACACTTCATCCGTCATGTGCATTGCCACTGCTGACTCCATACTCCAAAAGAAATATAAGCCATTCTCTTCCTCACCAGCTCCAATCAGCATCCTGGTAATGCGGTCCTGGATTATGCATAGCTTGTCAGTGATTTGAAAAACGCAACCTCTTTCTCGATTTAGCTGAGAAACCGATATCAAATGACACTTCAAGCCATCAACATCGTACACATTTTGAAGACTAAGCTGAGATCCTAACTGCACTTTTCCATACTTAGTAGAGGTAGTATTACGTCCATCTGGTAAACAAATCAAAACAGGAGCCATATCAAACAATTCATCTAATGTGTTTGATGAACCGGTCATGTGATTTGAGGCACCCGTATCAATAATCCAAGAAGAGATAGGAATCTTACCAGAAAGATTGGAGGGGCCGTTTTGTTCACGTTCATTGAGAAGAAGCACCAAACTCTCCCACTGCTTGTCATTTAATCCGCTGAAACCAACACGATCTGCACTAGTAAGCATGGAATTAGCAGACGCTGATGTTCCAACAGCAGAAGCCGAGGTATGAACATGATTGGCTCGGCTTGTGTCTGGTGTTTTGCCTTTCCCCTGTGTTTGCAACAGACCCTGCGGACTTGCGGATAAGGCTTTCTTCTTGGTTTTGTCAGACCACCAAGCCGGATAGCCAAGCTTGCGAAAACATGCCTCAGCAAAGTGACCGTTCTCCCCACATATGGAACAATGTGGTCGTCCTCTGTTTTCAGAAATAGAGCGAGATGGATTCATCTTTTGCATCACAAAACTAACTTCTTCAGTGCGATTAGCAAGAAGACGACTAGCCAATTTTGATTCTTCATCTTGAATCAATGTGTTATAGGCTTCGTCTAAAGTGAGGAGAGGATTTCGCGAGAGAAGATTTGACTTGACAGCCCCGAATATACTGTCATCTAGTCCCATAAAAAAATAATGTAGCTTGTCTTCCTCTCTTTCACGCAAGACTTCCTCCATGGTTTTAGCAGTTTGGTAGTCCTTGAGATTGGTCCAAATCTGCATAAGCCTCCCATAATATGCATCAATAATTAAGCCTTTTTGTCGACTGGTAACTAGCCCAGTCTTGAGACGCTGAACTCTCTGTCCGTCCTTGACTAGGAATCTACGGTTTATGTGATCCCAATAAGTCGAAAGCAATCTCACATCGAGGCAGGTTTGAGCGTACTTCTGCAACTATAGTGAGTTTGATCCATGAGACTACCAAGGCATTGTTTGTCAACCAATCATCGTAGTCTTCCGAGTCTTCACTTGGTTGTGGAATCGTCCCATCCACAAAGCCAAAGTTCTTGCGAGATTTGAGAGCTATGCGAAGATTTGAAGCCCACTTATCATAGTTTGGACCACGCAAAGCTGGTTGAGAAATCACAAAACCTGGATTGTGTCCAGCCATGAGATCGTACGGTGAGATTCTCCGTCGTGTCTCCGTCACAAAACTTGGTTTAGCCAAAGTTTTGTCTGTAGCGTTCATAGTATCATCACCCATCGTGAGAGAGGATCAAATTGGTGATGAAGAAACGAATTTAAAAGAAGAAGAAACAGAGTATAGTGGAAGATATAATATCAGAATCGAGCAAGTCTTTGAAGTATCGACTTTACTGCTCTAATACCATGTCAGAAAGCCACGAAGTATAAAGGTTTTCTGTGTTATTCATATTGTGCCTAAGCGGTTGTGCTTTATACAAGCAGAGTATCTACCGACTCTTAACCTAGAACTATACAACTTGCCCGAGAAGTAACTAAGTAATATTTACATTGACGAATAAGGAAAACTGATATGTTGCATTTTATGACAGTTTTCATGGTTGTTTTACATTCATTTTGATCTAGTTTTGACTCATTTGTTAATAGTTTACCTTGCATTTGGCTACATTGTGCTTTTTGACTTGCATTTAGTACTTGGACTTGCATTCTTGCATTTGCATAGCATATTTGCANGATGTGAGCACCCGATGCCGGGTGCATTTTTGGCCTCCAAAATAAGGTTTCCTGTGTCGTTGGCATCGGGTGCCACCCGATGTGGCCACCC
>OVAP01000494.1:0-19425 GCA_900406295.1 Aurinia saxatilis
ATGGGCAAGTAGAATGGAGTTAATTCATTTTTAAATATGAGTTTAACATTATTTCAATAAAATTAATTGAATAAAATTACTTTTATTAATTTAAAAGAACATGTGTCAATCAAGTAGGGTGACATGTGTCACCCCATGGAGAGTGCTACTTGTATTTTATATATTAGATTCTTTTGTTTTGTGACTTTTGATGTGTTTTATATCAAATTTTGACAATGATTGATGTAAAACTCGATTGGGTTTCAAAAGTTTTTATAGTGGTGACTTGTTGTCACATAACATAAAGTGGCAAAGGATTATAAATTTATTACTAATATGATTAATTGATACAATGCCAAAAATGAAAGAAAAAGTTAAACATATTTAGTATATTTAAAAGAAATGTATTCAATCTCAGTTTTATTGATTTTGAAACTTCATAAATCAATAAAAAATGGTCAACATCTAAAAAATAATATTTTCTTCCTTTTTAGGCAACCATATAATAAGTTTTTATTTTTTGGTCTCTTATCTTGAAATCTAATATTTACATATAAATGTAAATCTATAAAAACATATCACTAAATATTAATAATCACAATAAAACTAGAGTTGTTTTTGACATTTGCCATTAGTCAAGACCATTTACTATTTTCTGCCGTTCATGAAATAATAATCATAATCACATTATTAATACACAATTATAACAAATGAATAAAGAAAATTAAATAAGTGTAACTGATTTAAGAACAGAGATCCCATATAAGGAGGAATTGTCTTGTGGTTTAAAGTCAGAGAAAGATTCTTCTCAAGTATTGAATATATTAACCAATCCCATTTGACTAGTCGAAATGATATCATGTTTTAGACTCATTTGAAAACTTAGTGTATTAGCTGGAAATAACAGTGCAGATCTAAGGGCGGTGGTTATGAGGTTTCATCAATAAATGATCAAATTTTCTATATATGAGGAAACTGAGATGTAATATTTTCATATAATAGAAAATAATAAAACATATATAACTGTAATTAAAACCCAACATATTTCGACTAAGAAAATAAATACTCAAATTATTTTAACAAAACAATTAATAACTTTAAAACTAATAAATTTTTATTTATCATATTTCAATTAAAATCGTCCAGAAATTAAAAATAACAATAATAATGTGTGGAATCGATTTTTTATATATCATAACATATCATCACTAAAATATGTCGTTAATATTATCATACACATATCATATTACTATCTCAAAATGACTATTAATTACAGCAGATGTATGAATTAATTTTTAAAATTTTATAAATACAAATGATATTTGAATAATAACATTGAGGAGTTATGTCGGTAAAATCACACAATCACTATTTATTCGAAAAGTCTTTGGAAAAACTCGAATCAAAGAGCTGTCACAAACACGAAGTATCTAGCAAAGAACTGTTTTATTGATATGCAGAGGTAGTCTTTCGTAGCTCTAGCTTTTAGGGTTCTTAAGCCAGAAAGAGATGATCATACAAGTTTAATCTAAAAGAGTATATATACAAGACTATGCCGACCTAGATAAGTTAAACTTCTAGATATACTCCCATATTCCCGATTTGTCTTGCCTTTTTCTCTTCAGGTCGGCTCGCCTTTAGTTGGGCCTGAGTCTTGACTATTGATAGGAATTGGACTCCTTATGTACTGCTCGGCCCACCATACGGCGAGCTCGCTTTCTGAGATCAAACCAGGATAGGCCGAGGAAATGATTCAGTTGAACTCTTCGGCCTGAGGTACAAGATACTGATTTTGCCAAGGACTTGTTCTGACCCATGTCCTCGGCTTTATGAATGTCACGAGACAGGCCGAGCTCATGTCTTTAGTTAATTATCTCGGCATTCTTGATAAGAGGTTGAGTGACAAAACTGACCGAAGATGTGATATAGATAACGTTGTCGGCTTCGTAAGTGCAATGAAATATGCCGAGCTCGTGATTCAGTAAACTTCCTCGGCATATTCAAAGACATGGACTATACCGAGGATGTGATTCAGATAAACTATCCTCGGCATCTGCCAGTAAGTGTATGGCCGAGGCCGTTCCTTAAATTCGGACCTCGGCCCATCTGTTTGATACTTAACTATTTCTCTCGACTGCTTATTTATGATATCAAGTGGGGATATTTGACCCCACAAAGAGTCTCGTTTGAAATAAATATTTCAAATATTTTGTATATGCTTCTGTATGTGGTATCAAATATATGATTTCCATAATGAAAATATCTAGCGATGCAAAATGCTCTATTATATAGTTTTGAAATTCTGGATGTTTTTAGTTAAATTACCTTTGTTTATTTAATCTCTATATATTTATATAAATGAAAAGTTACATGTAAAAAGTAAAAACTCAGTTAGGACAACCAGGGACAAAGGCAAGTTTGAAAGAAATGAGCGTCTTTGATTTAGATTTTGGTTCTTCCGACACAGTCACCGCGTAATCGTCGCTTGATATACCGTCATTAGCCACCACCAAAAGCCGATAAACCGGACTGGAGGCTAAAGAAGAGTACTCAGCATAAACAACTTTTTCGAATTTGAGTGGTGTTTTGTTTGGTTTATCATATTTGGAGACAGCAAATTTTCCAATTTCAGTAACGTTAGGGGCTTTAAGATCGGTGATGATAGTCCAACCACGATGATTCTCCGTTGCGAGAGCATATAAAGGGAGCAGGACGAGAGAAAAAAGAAGAAAAGAGATTGTCTTATTCATTATCTTTTACTTTGTGACTTAAGATTTGTTTATTATTATTATATCAAAGTTGACAATGGTTGATGTAAAACTGAATTGGGTTTTGAAAGCTTTTATAGTGGTGACTTGTTATCACATAACATAAATTGACAAAAGATTATAAATATATTACTGCTGTTATTAATTGATACTATGCCAAAAATGAAAGAAAAAGTTGAACATATTTAGTTTATTTGAAGAAATATATTCAATTTAAGTTTTATTTTGTTTTGAAACTTCATAAATCAATTAAAAAATGGTCAACATTTTCCTCCTTTTTTTGGCAATCATATAATAAATTTTTGCTTTTTAATCTTAAAATGTATTTTATACATTTAAATGTAAATTTATTCAATCAGGAGATCACTAAATATTAATAATCACAATAAAACTAAGAATTTTTTTTTTACAGTTTACCATTAGTCAAGACCATTTACTATTTTGTGCAATTAATGAAATAGTAATCATAATTAAATTATTAATACACACTTATAACAAATGAATAAATTAAATAAATAAGGTGTACCTGATTCTAGGTCAGAGATTGCATATGAGGAGGAGTTGTCTTGTGGTTTTAGGTCAGAGAAAGACTCTTTTTAGGTTAGAGAAAGACTCTCCTAAAGCATTGAATTCATTTACCAATCTCGTTGGACTAGTCAAAATTATATCACATTTTAAACTCATTTGAAAACCTAGTGCGTGAGCTACATGGGGATAACAATGCAGGTCTAAGGGTGGTGGTTATGAGATTTCATTAATTAATTATCTTATTTTATATATATATATATATATATGTGACAAAACTAAGATATAATATTTTCATAAAACATATAATATTGTAATTAAAATCCAAAATATTCTGACAAATAAAATAAATACTCAACTTATTTAACAAAAACAAAAATTATTTATTTATTTTTAATACAAGTACCCCTTAGACGAAAAAAAACAAAGCAATTAATAACTTGAAAAATAAACAAAAACTTTATTTGTCATATTTTGATTTATATCGTCCATAAACTAAAAGTCACAAATCATAATGTGTGGAATCGATTTTTTTTTTTTTGGATATTATAATACCTTAAACAAAAATTATTAATTTTCATCACATAAATATGTCATTAATATTATTATATATATCATACTAGATTAGTTGTCCGCACCTTGTGCGGACTATGATTTTCATTTTATGTTATATTAAATGCGAAATAATTAATTACAATAAAAAAATTTACGAAATTAGAAATATAATATTATATATTTGTGTTTGGTCAAACTACATAGTTGACTCCTACAGTTTTTTGCGTACACATAATGAGAGCACCAACCTTTGATCTCAAATTATATTCTGATAAAATTGAGATGTCTACGTTGTTCAAGTACTCCTCGGGAATCAACACATGCACCCGAGGAATGAACGGTCCGTTTTTATTTTATATAGCCAATGTACCCTTGGCAGGGCACTGCGGAAAGCGAAAAAAAAAAAAAATACACCTATATGGACCACCCAAACCATATTATATTTTAACTATATCACAATATTCTTGATGTAAGAAGTATTTCCAAGCTTACATAAGATATGTAAAATGAATTCATAAATTTTTAGGTTTGACTATGTTAAAATTCATGTTTATATATATGTATTTATAAATATATAATCACTATATATATATATATATTTATAATCACAATATATAATAGTCTAAATAAACAAAAAAACATATTATGTATACCCGTATAGTTTTAAAATTAGGAAATATATTTAAAGATTTTTTACAAAATTATTATTATTATATTAATTTTGTTGGATTTGGTTACCTAAGTTATTAAAAAGAGGAAAATCTTTAAAATTAAACAATGACTACACTAATTAAGTAATGGCCCGTCGATTTTACTCTAAAAAATCCAAAAACATATGTGGATTTTACTCTAAGAAGAATTGGATTTATGTTAAATATTATATCTCGACTATAGTTGAAAAAACCATCGATCATGAATGAAGTTAATATGAAATACGAAAAAGTACAGTATTTCGGTTCGGTTAGTTCAGTATCGGTTAAATCGGGTTATAAAATTTTCACCAAATTTCTGATTTTGTCGTTTTAATTTGGTTCTTCAGTTTATACAAAATAATTTGGCCTATGTATCAAAGACCCATGTATCAGATAGAGAAATAAAATCTGAAACCCTAATTAATCTTCTCCTTCTTTCTCAACTTGTCGTCATGCTCCTCTTCTCCAACAACAACTAAATCGTTCTTCTTCTTCTTCTTCTTTTTTCCAAATTAATCTTTTTCTTTCTCAATCGTTTGTATACAATTTGGTGTGATTAAAATCAAAGTAAGATCCGTATCTTTTAAGATTTTCATTTTTGTAACACCAATTTCGTTTTGAAGTTATACAAAGATCAACTTGTTTTCTTCTTCTTCATATATCTTCAACATCAAATGATTCAGATCCAAAATATTGATTTTAGGGAAATTATTCGGTTAACCGTTTGGTTCATGCGAACCGATCCAAACCAAAATGATAACCGAATACAATTTAAATCACTACCGATCGGTTTATCATTGCTAACCGAACCAGAACCGAACTGCCCAAACTTCGGTTCGTGTCGATTCAGTTTAAAATCTTCAGACCTATGCGCCATAAACATAGTATCTCCTTTCAGGACCGCAGATATATGCAAACTCCAGCAATTGCATCTATGATTGTTCTATTAGTTGTACAACCAAAACAAAGATTAAAAAGTCAAGATTTAACCATGGTCTAACACCAGAACTATATGTTTACGGATAGCCTCAGACCATTGGTCACATCCTGCCTGAAAGATTGGCTCTTATCCAAATCCAAGCTGAATATCAAATCCATATGATGGCGCAGATATGAGAATTCCCTGAAACACTGGAAACAATAGTCTCATCTCATACATAAAAATAGCATTACTGTTTGGTATTCATTACTGTTATTGATGAACAGATCACAAAGCCGTTATTCATTATTGTTTGGTTAGATAAAATCATGTTATTGAAACAGTTCAGAGTGCAACTAACGACATTTGACTAAAATAAAATACTGAGATCTACATAAGAATGCAACAAATGAATCTCATTGAGAAGGTAGACTAAAACTACTATAGCTGCACCAGTTAAATAATCTGATAATTACTATATGTTTTCTCTGATGACAGACTCACACCTTAGATTCTCGAAAGCCATCTTTCAAAAGGTTAAAATACAATGTTGAGCCTACGTTCACACAAAGCAGTGATTTGGTACAAACTGAATCAAGGAACATAGTTTTTGAAACTAATCTCCAAAACGTCAATGTCCAGAGAACCAAACTGCTATCTTCACCCCAGGAAAGGGATATAGAGGTAAGATTGCAGATGATGTGTCTGCTCAAACGTAAGAGCATTGTTTCAGACTTTCAGTAAGAGTCCGGGTTGCTGATACACAAAAGTTTACCCTCTGTATTTAACCGCAAGAGCACAGCTAAAGCAATGTAGTACTTGGGGATCGAATCCACAATGACCAATAAATTGCAAACTAATTTAATAAACTCTAAATTAAATCTATGACAAGGGTTTTTTTGTTGTTTAAACTAATGCAAGTGACTAACAAATTATGGTGAGGGTTTTAGACAATTAGAAGCAAGGTTGAGCCTTGGGAACTTCATGTAAAAACTCAAAACTGCAGCCAGACGCGTGAGTGTCGATCGACACCAAGAGTGGTGTCGTTTTACACCACACGGTTAAAATAGGTACCACTTAATTCCTAAACATGAAACCTATTGTAATGCAAACCAACTTCCGCTGTAAATGCAATCTATAATTAATTCATAGCAAACCAAATTCCTTTGTGAGTCCTAAGGGATTAATTATGCAATGAGCCGAGGTTTAATTGTTCATAAACTGTCTAAACCAAATTCCTTTGTGAATAGATAATTTACTCCTACTAAGATTTGTTCAAGCAATTACTAACACTTCCATGTATAATAATTAACCTATGATCTAGTTCAAGGGTAGCTAATATATGAACTAGCAATGAGCACAATCTAGAGAAATAATTAAGGGTTTCAACCTAATTTAGAGTTATGGCAAACAATAAATCATCTAAACCCTAAGAACCCTAAGCTTAACAAGAAGATTACTCAGACATAGCTAAGCAAAACATCATGCAATTCAATTGAAAGCAATAAGATATCTAAGAGAAAATAAAACAAGGGTTCAAGAAATTTCTTTTCCTAAAACTCTCTCAAAGTAAATTAATGCATAAGCCTAAACAATGATTGTACAAAAGTATTTATAAGGGTCTGGACGGATTTTAGAATTAGGGAATTAACATAAAAGAATTGGTAGGAATCTTAGTCTTGAGATTTTTGGAAATATTGAGAATATACTGGTGTCGATCGACACCCTCCTCTGTTTTTTGCCATTTTTCTTCGTTTCGTTTTCCGTCTCTTCAAGCTTCCATTTTTGCTCCATAATTCTTCTAGATCATTCAAAAGCTCCAAAACTCATCCATTCACATAAAATGACTCACGTGGACTCTAATAATAATATATAGACTCTAAAATATAAATAATTATATGTTTATTATCATAAAAACCGGTAAAATACGAGATATATCAGTTTTCTTTACTGTTAAACTCCCCTAAATTGTCTCCTGATGAAAAGAAAATCTCTTTCCATACCACTGAAATCTTACTCACTATATGCTTCTTACCAATAGCAACCTATAACCTGCAATTTATGTAGCCATTTAGCAAACCCATTGATAAAACACTTTAAGATCTGAAGTTGCACACTTGCATTCACGCATGACAACACGTTGCTTCCTTTAACTTCTCATATTTTGCATACACTCAACCCAATTCTGTTGAGAAAACTGCATCTCTCTGTCGCATTTCACCAAACATATGGTGTGCACTCGGCTAAGCCGTGCATTTTCACATAAATCAGAGGCGTGACAACCTTATGCAGCCCAAGACAGTCCTAATTCATTATGCATTCCCAATTCCAGACCTATAAACCTAAACCATTCACATATTCTACTCAATCTCCCCTTTCTTATCCTTGTTATGTGTTAAGATGAAAGAACAAAATCATTACCGTACATAATGGTGGTTTGATTTGCAGTCTCTGGAATCAATCTCTTCTGTCTTCTGAAGACACGTTCTTCTTGTTTTCATAGACCCGTCTATGTGTCCGTTAACTGCTCTTTCATGACATTAGACAGAATATAAATCTTAATTAGATAGCTCTTTCATGACTCTAATCACCGAAGAATAGTACATGAACCACCAACAATCTTTCATGATCTTTAATAAACTTGTGAGCTTCTTCCTTGCTTGTTAGCTTTTCTCTTATCACATCTTTGTACACAACATAGGGGATGATGATGATTTCGACAATCGAATCCACAATCAAAGTGCAAGAACCTAACTTTTTGACCTCTGCATCGTTTTGAGATTTGTGAAAGAGCACTATCCATAGGGGATGATGACGATTTCAAAATTTGACATATTGTGAAGCAATTTCTTGTTTCTTAATCGTTTATTAAATTGAGAGATTCCCTATCAAAAGATCGTTCTCTGCAGAAATTCCTTTATATTTTCCAGTGGTTTGATAGGCGGCTCAATGAGACGAACATTTGTTTGATCCCGAAAATAGATCAACCTAAAGGAATGGGGGATTTCAGACCGATTAGTTTATGTAATGTGAGCTATATCTCAAAAGTTATATGCTTATGATTGAAGGATATCTTGCCCAAACTGGTCTCTGAAACGCAGTCGGCATTTGTTTTGGGGCGGTTGATAACGGACAATATTCTTATAGCACATGAAATGTTTCATGGGCTCAGGACAAACCAGGCATGTCAGAAGGAATTTATGACTATCAAAATCGATATGAGTAAAGCTTATGATCGGATTGAATGGGATTTTTCGGAAGCGGGTTCTGTCAGTTAGGATTTCACGAAACATGTGTTTCATAAATCATGTGGTGTGTGAGGTCAGTTTCCTTTCAGGTTCTGCTTAATGGCGACCCAAAAGATTTGATCTTGCCTGCGAGAGGTTTACGACAAGGGGATCCATTGTCTCCTTATCTGTTTAATTTGTGTACGAAAGCCTTAATTGCTAACCTCAAGCAACGTGAAATGGTTAAAGCCCTCACAGGGCTTAAAATAGCAAGAGGCAGTCCGGCGATTTCTCATCTTTTATTTGCGGATGGCAGTCTTTTCTTTTGTAAGGCGACTTCAGAAGAATATGCTGGTATACTGGAACTTTTAGGGGCATATGAAAAAGTTTCAGGACAAGTTAACTTTTGATCTCTGCATCGTTTTGAGATTTGTGAAAGAGCACTCTCCATAGGGGATGATGACGATTTCAAAATTTGACATATTATGAAGCAGTTTCATGTTTCTTAATCGTTTATAAAATTGAGAGATTCCCTATCAAAATATCATTCTCTGCAGAAATTCCTTTATATTTTCCAATGGTTTGATAGGCGGCTCAATGAGACGAACATTTGTTTGGTCCAAAAGATAGGTCAACCTAAAGGAATGGGGGATTTCAGACTGATTAGTTTGTGTAATGTGAGTTATAAAATTATCTCAAAAGTTATATGCTTACGATTGAAGGATATCTTGCCCAAACTGGTCTCTGAAACGCAGTCGGCATTTGTTTTGGGGCGGTTGATAACGGACAATATTCTTATAGCACATGAAATGTTCCATGAGCTCAGGACAAACCAGGCATGTCAAAAGGAATTTATGGCTATTAAAGCTTATGATCATATTGAATGGGATTTTTCGGAAGCGGTGCTCTGTCAGTTAGGATTTCACGAAACATGTGTTTATCATGTGGTGTGTGAGGTCAGTTTCCTTTCAGGTTCTGCTTAATGGCGACCCAAAAGGTTTGATCTTGCCTGCGAGAGGTTTACGACAAGGGGATCCACTGTCTCCTTATCTGTTTATTTTGTGTACGGAAGCCTTAATTGCTAACCTCAAGCAACATGAAATGGTTAAAGCACAAGGCTTAAAATAGTAAGAGGCAGGCCGGCGATTTCTCATCTTTTATTTGCAGATGATAATCTTTTCTTATGTAAGGCGACTTCGGAAGAATGTGCTGGTATACTGGAACTTTTAGGGGCATTTGAAAATGTTTCGGGACAAGTTATAAATTTTAACAAATCATCCATAATGTTTTGTCATAAGGTCCCAGATGACGTGCGACAATCCATGAAACGTATGACGAGTAATTATCTCGGAATCCTGGAAAGTCTAGGAGGTTCAAAGGCCAAAGTCTTTTATTTTGTAAATGAGAAACTTCACGGTCGGGTTAATGGATGGTCCTCTAAACTTCTATCCAAAGGTGGTAAAGAGATTATGATCCATTATGTGGCTTTGGCATTGCCTAATCATGTTATGTCATGCTTTAAACTTCCTAGTCGTTAACTTCTAAGTTAAAGTGTTAAACAGTGTTATTTCCAATTTCTGGTGGAATTCCAATGGAACTAATCATGGTATTCATTGGATTGCATGAGACAAATTATGTCTTTCAAAAAACAAAGGCGGAATTGGTTTCCGTTCTTTGGAACACGTTAATTTGGCTTTATTGGCCAAACAATTTTGGTGTCTTCACCAATTTCCAGATTCTTTGGTGGCACATGTCCTTAAAGGCGGATATTATCAGAATATGAGTCCTCTTCATGCTAATAAGGCTTATTCTCCATCCTATGGTTGGAGCAGTATCTTTTCAGCGCGGGATGGTCTCTTACAAGGGATTCGGTATCGGGTGGGTGACGGACGCTCAATTTTGGTATGGGGGGATTCGTGGCTCCCAGATGATACACCCCATCCGGCCCGTGGTCTGGGGGCGGAGTACTACCCGGATTTGTTAGTTCATCAACTAAAAACCCAAGATGACAATGATTGAAATATTCCGCTATTACATCAGTTAATGGACCCCGAGGATATCCAGTTAATACGAGACATAGTGATTCGGCCGCAGATCTGTCAGGATAAGATCTTATGTCATTTTACAAAGTCAGGTAATTACACCGTTAAGTCAGGGTACAGAGTGGCTCATTCGAAGAGTTATGTGGTGGATGTTCCATATATTCATGAGCCAAGTATTACAGTTTTGTGGGCTCATGTCTGGTAGCTATATTGTCCGACTAAAATTAAACATTTTTTATGGCAAATGCTAACTGGTTCTATGGCAGTCTTGACCCAACTGCGGGAGCGAGGAATATGTTTGGATACGTGTTGTCCAAGATGTGGGTAGACAGAGGAGACGGTCAACAATGCCTTATTTGAATGTCCGTGGACACTAAAATTTGGGAACTGGCCAAGTTTTCAATGGATGGTAACTCGTTCCCGGGCTGCTCAATCTATGCAAATATGGACTATTTATTTTGGCATCTTCCAAAAACTAATGCCAATGATGCAAGTTGGTTGGATAACAAAGACAGTTTTCCATGGATATTTTGGTTTATTTGGAAATAAAGGAATAATAAGGTTTTTCGGGGTACAAAAATTTGATATTACAGAAATCATAAAACTGTTGGAGCGAGAGTATTCGGCTTGGGGAGAGGCCCAACTTTTGGAAATCTCCGAACAACCGCATGCTCTTGCTAAGATTACTGAGGGGACATCTACGTATTGTCGGGTGGATGGTTCGTGGACCCGTTCCGATAGTACTTCGGGACTGGGTTAGATTTATTATCACGAAAACCAGGTTATACTCCTTGGTGGTCAAGGTACCCGACGGAGCCTCTCTCCCCTCCACTCGGAGTTTGAGGTCCTCCTTAAGGCAATGCAATCTATCCATGAGCTAAATCTACCGTGTTCATGTTTTCAAACAAATAGTATGGAGTTATTGAGCATTATTCAAGCCCCGCTAGATTGGCCAGCTTTCGATATTCTTTTAGATGCGTTTGATGAGCTTAAAGAACAATTTCTCTCCTTCTCTCTAACATACATTCAACGCGCGACAAATACAAGGGTGGGCCGTTTGGCTCGTTCGGCATGCATTAGATCTTTAGAATTCGATTATGTAAACAATTGTCCACCTTTCTGGACACCCAATTTTCCTGGGACGTCTTGATCTAATTAATGTGTGGTTGTTCAAACAAAAAAATGGATTGGGTTTTGGAAGCTTTTATGGTATTGGCATGTCATCACATAATATAAAATGGTGAAAGATTATAAATTTATAAAGGATATAATGCAAAAAAATAAAAGAAATATATGAACATGTATAGTATATTTAAAGAAATGTATTTAATTTCAGTTTTATTTATTTTGAATTTCATAAATATATAAAATGGTCACCATCTAGTTTTCTCCTTTTTTGGCAACCATCTAATAGTTTTTTTTTTTTTGTTATATTAAAATTTCAAAAACAAAAAAGAAATTGTCAGCATCCAAAAAAAAAGATTTATCCTTTTTTAACAACCATCTAAGTTTTTTGTTTTTCTTTTATTATCTTGAAATGTAATATATATAAGTTTTAATTTAAATCCATTATATCAGATCACTAAATATTAATAATCACAATAAAACTAAGAGTTGTTTTGACAATTTATTATTTCTCAAAACCATGTACTATCTTATGCCATTCGTGTAATAATAATGATCATAAATCACATTATTAATACACAACTACAAGCAAATGAAGAAAGAAAATAAATAAATGTAAATGATTCGAGATCAGAGTTCCAATCTTAGGAGGAGTACTTGTCTTGTGGTTTTAAATCCGAGATAGATTCTTTTCAAGCATTGAATTGATTAACCAGTTCATTTGGCTAATCAAAAGGATATTAATTCCAAAAACTATTTTAAAACTTGGTAAGTGAACTATTTGAGAGAGAGAAAATAAATCTCTAAAATACCATTAAACACAAAACAAGTTCCTTAGATATCATCCAAAGAAGAAAAGTTCCTTAAATATCATCGTTTAACAATAAAAAAAGACTAAAATGACTTTTATTTAATATGATCATTTAAAAAGAGAGAAAATTACAAATAAAATCCACAAAATCTTCTTCTCTACATCGCGAGAATCTCTTTTCCTCGCTGGAGTCTTCTCTTCGCCGGAGTCTTCTCGTCGCTGGAGTCTTCTCGCCGTCGGAATTTTCTTCACCATCGATTATCACAATTCCTTCTTTGTTTAGATATCTTCTTTCCTCTTTTGATACTTTCTCCTTCTTCATCATCTTCTTCAGTTAGATCGATTCCTGATCATTTTTTCAATTTTGAAGCTCTTTATGATGGATAGAGAATATGAAGGTGGTTGATTAGATAACGGTTGAGGAAGCTGTTGATTAGATTTAGATTACAGATTTTTAGATTTTTCATGTGAATTTTTGATATGTGTATGCATATACAAACTGGAATTTGGAGAATCAAGTGATGACTTGTTGTTGAGTTTGAGTTTAAATCGAGAGTGCGGTGAATCCCGATGTTTCCGGGTCTTCCCGATGTTGTATGCATATGTATTTTATGGTGATCCAGATGTGGTTTTTGTGTACATGTGTACGGATATGAATTTGAGTTTTTAGGAAGGCTTTCCTAAAACCCTTTATTTAACACTTGTTAACCGTGTACCTCTTTCTTTCACTTAATATGTATTTCATGACTATCCAGATTTGTTTTTTTTTTTGTACGTTTTTTTATGTGTGTATGCATATAATTTGAGTTTCTTATAGTTCAGGAAGGTCTTCTTAAAGCCTGCATTTTAACACTTCAGATTACCGCATCATAGGTCTTGGTGTTATCTTGTGACCTTGATTACTGCATTATAGGTGTGTTGTATACACTTGTTGTATTTCATGGTGATCCAAATTTAGTTTTTGTGTACGGTTTTAATATGTGTATGCATATAATTTGATCTTTTTATAGTTTACGAAGGCATTCCTAAAACATGCATTTAACACTTGTTAATGTCTCTCTTTCTTTCACTTGATATGTATTTCATGGTGAACCATGTTTAGTTTTTGTATATATTTTTTATGTGTGTATGCATATAACTTGAATTTTTAAATAGTTTAGGAAGGCATTCCTAAAACCTATATTTAACACTTGTTAATTGTCTACTTCTTTATTTCTCTTTTATAAAGGTAAACATGAGAGATTTAAAACTGATTTAATGAGGCCTTCGTAAATCATTGATTTAGGAATGTCTCCCTAAAATATGAATATAGTCAACTTCTGCATGAATATTCTTGTCTGGTTAATGGGAGTGTGAAGAAGAGTTAGCATGTTCTTGTGCAGATGTTTTTGCCTTTAAACACTAGCTTAAAGTTTATGTTATATTATATTTCTAATACGATGTGTAATTCCATAAATGAGTGTTTATTAACGTCTGAATTTATTTAGTGAAGTCTTCCTAAGTCATTGATTTAGGAATGCCTCCCTAAAATATGAATATAGTCAACTTATACATCATAATATATATATATATTTGTCTGGTTAATGGGAAAGTGAAAAGAGAATTTAGCATGTTCTTGTGCATATGTTTTTGTTCTTAAACACTAGCGTAGAGTTTCTGGTATATTATTTTTCTAATACTCGAGTATAATTCAAAAATGAGTGTTAGTTAATGTTTGATTGATTTAATGAGGCCTTCCTAAATGTGTTTTTGTTTATATGACGGTGATGAGGATCCGCCATTGCAGGTAAAAAAGGTTTACAATATTTTTGTTTACACATTGTTTTGGTTGAACATGCCTAATTTACATTATTATTTTTAGTTGAAAGAGAAAACTAAGAGTGTGGGGGAAAGACAATGATCGAGGTAAAGATGTTGAAGATGAGTTACCCGTAAGAAGAGAAAATGTCATCTTTCAGCTTCATATTAAGTGTATATAACTAGCTACATATATATCATGTAAAGTATTTTTAGAAAGTTTCACTCATCTCTTCTACATTTAGGAAGGCCTTCCTAAATTCAAGATAAATTGTTTATATGATTACAACAACAATAAATGTCATCTTTCAGATTCATATAATTAGATAGACATCAGATAAAGTGTTTGTGTAAAGTTTCATTGATGTCTTTTACATTTAGGTAGACATTCCTAAAACAGCAGTAAACATCATTACCTAATTCGACCATATTTCTTTCATGCGAGATTCAACCAAGACCACAAAAATACACACAAAAAGTATATTAGATGAAACTATGAACCATATTTGATAACTAATTCTTTTATCGGTTGTCGAACATGTGTCGTTACATGACATACCTTTCCACGCAAATAATATTCATTTCTATATGAAACACCATGATCATAATGGAGATCGTAATGAATGTAAGTTGATTGAATGCTTTTCCTAGTACTCTGGAGAGTGGTATGAATCCAATCATTTTTTCATGTAAAAGACCATAGTAGGCAAAAAGTTTGATATAGCAAAATAAAAAGGTTAAGACGATTCAGGAAGACCTTCCTAAATGTTAAAAATTCATCCTAAAACTTGTAAAAGGATATGAAAGTCATCAAAGAAAAATGATTGCAGACACACATAACGATATGGAAGAACAAATATTGAGAACTGTTTTTCATGTAAACGAGAATGGTGGTGTAAGGTATTTGACCGAATCTTGCTACTAGTATACTCGAAAGCGATGTGGTTCCAGGTATCATTCAACTAAAATATCATAAAAAAGGAAACAATTAATATAGAAGTTGTTGTAGAACTAAATGGATAGCTACAACATAAATCACCCCAACTAAAGCAATATGTTACCTGTTGATTCTCAGGTACATTAGATTCATATACATATGAGTTGTTATCTACAACTTTTAATTTCTTGAAATTGATGTCTCATCCAACTCAGAATATCCATTGTAGCTTCTCTTTGACTTGCCACTCTCCACAAGCAGAATAAATCACTGAAAAATATTATTCCCAAGATCTTAAGAACTACAACATGGTTTTATCATCAATCTATGAAAAATCATTGAATATGTTATGTTCATAGAACACCACTTTGAGATAAATGTCATCTTTCAGCTTCATAGTAAATGTGTATAACTAGCTATATATCATATATAATATTTTTATAAAGTTTCACTCATTTCTTACACATTTAGGAAGGCCTTCCTAAACCAAATATAAAGTGTTTATATGATTATAACAATGATAAATCAGCTTCATAGTAAATTTGTATGATTAGCTAGATATCAAATACGTGACCAAAAAAAAAAAAAAAGCTAGATATCAGATAAATTGTTTTTATAAAATTACATTGATGTCTTGTACATTTAGGAAGACCTTCCTTAAACAACAGTAAACATCATTACCTAAACTGAGAAGATTAGATGAAACTACGAACCAGATTTGATGACTAATGAGATTGAAAAAGTCAATAAACAAGACATTTAGAAAGGCCTTCCTAAAACATCAGTAACACATCGCTACTTGATTTCATGCGCGAATCAGCCAAAACCAGCAATTAGTTAAAAAATCATTGGGAGAAATCATACTAAACTCTAAACCATCACAAATAAACAATATTTAACGAAGATGAAATCTAAAGCTCATCATCCTAGTCTTTTCTTCAACAAATTTATTCCCAAATTGATTTCTCTACAATCATACCTAAAATAAGCAATTCTAAAAGCTCCAATTTTGATTTGAAAAATTGAATGTGTTGTCTTCATCTTCAAGCTAGATCTCACCAAGCTAGTGAGTTCAACCTAGATCTCACAAAACTACATAAAACTAAACACAAAATTCACCGGAAATCGCTTTATGCATCTGTCGCCATCGTCAGAATTGTGTTGTCACGTCGGAATTATGGAGTCGTCGTCGGAGAAGGAATTATACAAGACCTCGGAGAGAAAGAATTATGGAGGAGACTGCCTTAGGAGAAAGAGATCGATGGATGAGAAAGAGATCGACATTACTTTTTTGTTTTCACTAACAATTTTTTCTATTTGAGTTATTGATATATAATTTTTTAATTGAAGGTAGTGAAGTCTTTCTATATATAAAAGAGTGGTATACTCGGAACTTTTCAATCATGTGTTAAGAGTGTCTACAAAACATATATTAGTGGTATCCTAGGGAATTTCTCAAAAATAAATGGGTGTAACGGGCAAAAGAAATTACACAGATGTTTTTGTTTGGTGGAATTTCAAAACTGCCCCTTTTATTTTACCATTTTTTGGCTATTTTTGAAAAATATATTAGTTTCAATCTAAACTATAATTTTAAATATTTAAAATATTTTATAATATTTTTTAGGATTGTAGGGTTTAGAATCTAGGGTTTAGGATTAAAACCGTAAACCCTAAAATTCTAAACCCTAAAAAAGGTTTTAATCATGAATAAATCCAAAACTCCTAAACTATAAGTCGTAATACCTCCAACATAAACCCAAATAGTTAGTAAAACACTAAACACTAACCCTACAAGATTTAGACCCTAAATTAAACCTTAAATCAAATCCAAAATCCAAACAGATGAGGATATTTTTGAAAGAACATATTGAGAGGATCATTTCTCAAAATTTCTTTTTTTGTTTCGTAATTTTTTGTTTGTAGAAACCCAAAAATAGACGTGGACATATCTTAACCAAAAAAAGAAAGAAAAAATAGAAGTGGACATGGGGGACATGTAGTCTTGAAAGAGATGGGATATGGTATGGCCATGTAGGACCGCTAGATTGGCACTAGTAGTTTGGATTTTGGAATGTACATTGTTATTCCTTAATCCTTACCACCATTTTGATCTTGATTCGTATTCACTTTGGAAAAGAATATAAAACCGTAGCTTCCATATTTTAATAATAGTTATCATATTTTATTATTTGACTAAGTAGGTCTTCTTTTAAATTCGTAAGCAGCTCAGCTCTTGAAGTAGTGTTAGGATCTCCCCAGCTGCCCAAAAGTACACATATCTCTATTTGTATATTTCTTTTCGCAGTATAGAAAATATCTCTATTTGTATATTTCTTTGCGCAATATTGAAAATTCCCCATTCCTTAAGCATCATCCATATATCTACATATATGATGCACCATATATATAGTAAAAATATCATACAATGAATCGATAGTGTCCATGGTGTTTTTGCTTCATCCCGCATATATAGGACTAAACTCCTCCTTTTGATGCAAAAACGTAAGCCCCTGCAATATTATGCAATCATATATATAAGCAACTATCTTCAAGATTAATGAATAAAGAAGAAGAGGGTTTTTAATGAAGTAAAAAATTAAGCATACCGAGAGTGGGCATCAAGACTGATAGAAACATGGTTCCGGCGATCTTGAGAGGCAAACCTGTCTTGATCATGTCTTTAATCTCGATATGGCCCGTCGTGAATCCAACTACATTAGAAGGTGTTCCTGTGGGTAGCAAGTAAGCGAACTGAGCCCCAATAGCACCTGGTACCATCAGGAGCAGAGGATGGATTCCCATTGTCTTTGCAATCTCTATAAGCAAAGGAACCAACAATGTAGTGGTTGCATTGTTTGATGTAAACTCGGTGATGGTAGCTGCAATAAGGCAAACAGTTGGAGCAATTGCCCAATATGGAGCAGTTTCAAGAAAGACTAATCCTTTAGATAAGACTTCAGCTAAGCCACTTGTTCGAACTCCATCAGCTATAGCAAATCCAGCTCCTAATAACAACACAATGTTCCATGGTAGTTTCTTGCATTTACCCCAATCCATTAGCTTCTCTCCCTTTTTAATCTTGTTTGGGATTATAAACAACAATGTAGCCATCATCACACTCACCGTTCCATCCCCGGCTCTTCCATCGAATATCCGGCCCCAACCGGGGATATCATCGGTTATGTTTCTTGTCATCCACAAGACAACCAACCCACCAAAGACAGTCAAGACCATCTTCTCAGCGAAACTCATTGGTCCTAACATCTGAAGCTCTCTCTTAAGATGTGATTTATCAAGGTAAGGAGCAAGAACTTTTCCTGCTCCTTTAGGAACATACAAAACGCATAGAACACCCCAAAGCACGACGAATATGCACAAAGCCAAAGGGAAACCAAAGAAGAACCATTGGCTGAAACTGATGGGATCAGCTTCAGGGAAATAGCTTTTCCACATTCCGACAAGGATCAAGTTCACACCTGTTCCTGTAAGTGTGCTCATCCCACCAACTGCTGCTGAGTATATCACACCGAGCACCACCGCTCTACAGAACTTTCCAACCGCCGGAGACACGAGTTGGGACGAAGAAGAGGAGGGAAGTCTCTGAAGAATCCCTGTAGCCACTGGCATCATCATGACTGCAGCCGCGACGTTGTGCATCCACATGCTCACGAACGCCGTTGTGGCGCAGATGCCAAGTAGAAGAAGCGGTGCGTTTAGTGGCTCCATGCAGAACACTAACGTTACCTTCACCAATTAAATGTAAATGTTAATTAACGTATCATAATTAGATACGTGCTTCTTTATTTTATTTTAGGATCACTATAATATATAATTTATTCACCAAAGAAGATCATTACACGTACGACTATACGTCTATACGACTATAGTGTACAATCTTAAGTGATACAGTTAATGATTAGGCTAATTTATTAACTCAAGAGTGGAGCCCGTACTAATTATATAAATCACACTCATTCGCTTTTTTATTAGTAGTACTTGAGATAGAGTTTGGGTATAGTTGACAAAAAAAAAAAAAAAAAAAAAA
>OVAP01000494.1:19433-34979 GCA_900406295.1 Aurinia saxatilis
AAAAAAAAAAAAAAAAAAAAAAAGAGATAGAGTTTGGATACGTGTCTCTCATCTATACTAGCTAGGATAAAAATAATTCACAGAAAATCTTTTTCAAAATGTTTATGAGAAATTTAGAAAGCTAGCTTTGCATAGAAACTTAGAAGTATATTTACACAAAAATAATGTTATAGCAAAATCGTAAATAGATAAATATTGTGATATTACACTAATATATATTTGGTATTTTTTGCTAATGCATTATTTTTGTATATATATATAAAATCCTCAACATATAATTGAATAAATGTGTGAAGAAAAGGGAAGAAAAGCATAATACATGTGAGTGGGGGGTGGAAAACCATAATCTGCTGGATGAATCTGATTTGATTGCATCCCCAGGTATATACATGGGACCACTACTACTACTACTCTACCCCTATTATTGTTATCCTATCATAAATTTATAATTTTATTAAGTGGGGATCCAATCGAAGACATCCACACAGATAACAATTCTAGTTGTGACTAGCCAGTAACCACCATGCATGGACCCGGACAGAATCATAACCTTACTTCCATATTTCCTTGAATTAGATTCCCTACGTGTCTCTCATTCAATCTGTGTTACATTAAAGATACATATTTCATTATAAACCAAGAAGTTGATACTACCATTTGGTTTTGTTGGCCAGCAATATACCATTTTTGGTTCGAATGGTAACACAAATTAACAACAAGTAAACATAATAAGAGTTATTAAATAGTTAAAAAGGGGAAACGCAATGGTAAACTGCTTGTATATATATGGACTTAAATATTGAGATAAGGCGTAAGGAATCCCTGATCTCACCTAAACAAATTTAGACGGTTGTCTTGTAAATTAAGAAAGGTTTAGTTATTAATTAGAGGGGGCTAGTAATAAGTTTTAAATTTTTTTATATGATTGGTAGTTATAGAAACGGTATATATGTATATATAGAAATTGTGTAATAAGTAGCAATTATCAAATGTTTTTTTTCTAGTTAATATTTTAAACTAGAAAGAAAGTTACGGTTGTTAAAAAAGAAGAAGAATATATATGGTTGATATGGAGTGGAATGAATATGTGGAAAAAAGAAGAAGACTAACGTTAAGGGCAAGCCGGCGATGAATATTGTAGTGTTCGACGGCGAGAGCGAGAATGAAGCTGCCAAGGACAAGGGCGATGACATCATCCATGTAAGCACTCGCCACTTCATCCGCCGCCGATATACCAAACAGAGGAAACAAGAAAAGCGGCGACATGGAAGTGATGGGCATGGGAACAGCCTCCGTCAACCACCATGCAAACACCCAAACAAGAACGGCGAGCATGTTCCTCGCCGTGGTGGTTTCATCTCCGCCGAGTCTTACGCATAAACACACCACGGCGCAAAGCAGAGGACCGAGTGCGATGTAACAATTCTTGGGGGTGAATATTGTTCGGAGATGGTCTCCTACGCTTTTTTGTTCCGATGGTTCGTCGTTGTCCTCGTGACGGACCACTGGTAATAACGGAGCTTTTTGATCGTCGGCGACCGAGACATCACCACCGTTCATTTTTTGTTTTTTTCTGTTTATTCCGTTTTTTTTATGGAAAATGAGAACAATGTAACAAGTTAAGAAAGGAAAGTGAAGCCTTTTTATAAATCAAGATTTAAAATTATAATAATGTTTTTGGCAATAAAAACAAAGAAACAAAAAATCGAATGTGTGTATATATAAAATTAGTTATTTGTGTGGTCATGTATGACATGATATTAGGTTTATGAGCGTGACTGACACATGTTTTAATTTGTACATTTTCTTTTGTGTTTATTTTCATGTAAAATTGGTCTACTCTTGTTTTTTGCGTTTTATAATTTGTATTTGTCCTTGAAAATAATGTTATCCAACGTGTATTACCAGTGTATTTGAATGTTCTTGGGGTCATATTAATGAAAAAAAGACAGTGTATTATTATCTTGGCTGGAAGACAAAATCGAATTGGATAAAGGGTTAATATAAAAAAAGGTCATTTATACAGTGATTATGATTGATGACTTTTCAGGATACCTAAGAAGTTTTTATAAAATAAGAACTACTTCTTTTATTTATTTATTTCAAGGTATTTATGGAGCCATGAAAAGGATGGGTCTAATAATTTTACATCGATCTTACAAGTGGCGTAGCTGTGATGGTTTGTAAATAATCTATCTGGAATCAGATTGGATGACCCATAAGAACATTTAGAGATAAAGATGACAAGCAATCACCACTACATATCGCTAATTAATTATAATGCATAGTACTACATTGTATGATTAATAATAAAAGTACAACAGGAGAATCATTAAAAAAATATTCAATATTAAGAGACTAAAAGAGTCATTACTTTGAATATTCAACGAAAATTATCCACATATTGTTTTATTAATTTCAATTGTAAATTTTAGCATAAATACTTTTCTTCTAAAACCAAATTTTTACCATAGTTTTTTCATACCGGAAACTAGACCGGGATAAAATACATAGTTTATCTTCAACTTAATTTAATAATATAATATAGTAAAAAAATTAACTATTTATAGTGTATAATATAATTTTTACCATATTTCAAAATTTCTTTATGGAAATGATACTTCATGTAAGCCGAACATAGTACTATCATTTTGTTTCTTACACACATGTCGTATGGAACATTTAACATGTTTTGATTGGTTATTTGACAATGTTTTCAATGTGATTAATAAATTAAGATTTGGTAAGAAGTTGATTTTTTTTTTTGAACAAGTGATGGTCTTATATTTACTTTTTCTTAGATTTTCCGTAAGTAATTTGAATGGTATAGATAGTTTGACTAAGAATGCTAAACGTTTAAGTCATGATTTTTATTTTGTAAACAACGTTTTTCTATTTAATTTTTTGAATCCGATTAATAAATTATTGAAAAATAAATAATTGTTTTTCTGATTTTCGGTTTATTAGAAACTGTATACAAATTAATAAAACATATTATGAATGATGTATTCAATGTTGTTTCACAACAAAATTTTAGTCGGCTATTCTCAACATTTAAAATGGATAGTTTGATTTTAACAAAATGAATTATTTTATATGTGGTATACGTTTTCAAATCGATTTTTATTTGTATTTTTGTTCTTATTGAGACGAGTAAATTTGTCTGAATTGAACACCTAGGAAAACAGCAGTGACAAGGAACAGGAGCAATCGGTTTGGCAAGACTTGTTAGTAAAGAGGGAGAGTTGGACACGTCCTTTTGGTACTGGTACTACTGCTCCCCAACTTCCCCGGTTCTCACCTTCCTCTCTTTTTTTGTCCTTTTTCCCGAATTGGGTAAAATCATTTGTATAAATATTAGGGATACACTACTATGATGAAACATTCATTAAGGCCAGGATTAACCAAATATCTCTAAGAGTTAAGATATTCACTTGGTCTACAGTCTTCAGATAAGAATCTACATGCATGATTGATGTATATATATATCCATTAACTATACAAAAAGGAAGACCAAGTGAATTATTCTTTTATATTATTTTATATATAATGTGAGAGAAAGACAGAGGTGTGGTACCAATAAATAATCTAATATTGATTGCGTAGCCAGTCAAAAGATGACATGTAGGCAGATCAGATTGATGATATTATTAATCAAATGACAAATTACTCAAAACTTGGAATATTTGAAAGATTGATTTGAAAGAAATCATATCTCATGTATGAGTCATGTCATGTGGCTGTCTTTGATTCTACCACTTGTTTTAATCAGCTGATGTGCAGACTATCTGGTCTTCAAAGTTCAAACTTACCCCCTCTTAGCTCAAGTCTAATGTAGACTTGTATCTGTACAACTCAAAATCAATTCATTATCCCACACTAATTACATTTCAAATTTTGATCTGTTTCTGAAAGTCTTGTTCTTTCTTGGTGTACAAATTATGTTTAAGTTTGTCATACCATAGTCTTTCCTACTGCCATAAGGCTACGCTAATAATATATATTTTGAATCAATCGAATCGAAATGATGTGAACTATATCAAAATATCCAAATCAATAACCAATTTTTTTGGTATATACATACAAAGTAAGTCTATTTTACAAACTAACTAAAACAAATCACACAAATAGTAAAAAATAGGTTGAATTTCAGTTACACAACGATGACATTATAAAATTGTTTTCGTTTAATTTATTAATAACTAGAGAAAGTTATTCTGTTAATATGTTTTTATATTATTATTTTTATATGTAAAAGAGTAAGATATATGTAAACACAAAAATATGATAGAACAAAAACATAATTATGGCTCAAATCAGGTCCAATTAACGTGAGTCATTTATCCCACAAACTTTGTGTAATCAATTTTTCTCATCTGTAATATATTTGGGGATCAATTATTTCTATTAAAAAAAATACACCATGATTAATATATATTGTGTATATATTAGTGGGATTTTGATGCATGATTTATCTATTTATTCAGAAAAATGGCATTTTAGTTATTGTCATGATTTATCAAACTTTAAACAACGAGATTACTTTTAACCTGAAAGAAAACTGAAATAGAAATATAAATTTTTAAATTTTTTTGAAGATTATCATGTGTGATGTTGTTAAACAGGTCGGGAGTTGACGAGCATGGAGTTGAGTTTTGGGAGTTTCAAGATGGTAAAGGAGATTGAACAATGGTGATCGTGGTTTTCTTCGCCTTTCACTCACAACTGTTGTAGACTATGCTGTTCCCAAAATAGGCACCGTTCTCATGGTTGAGGTGACATCCATTAACATTGATGTACCTACCTTTCAGTTGAATTGTTTAATTATGTGTCTGTGGGCTATTGGGATGTGTGTATATGTATTTGAGTTTTAAACAAGCTTATGAAGATTGTCCCGTTTTAGGTAATGGTCATTACTTCTTTAGATCACAAAAAAAAAAAAAAAAAAATTGCATTCTCTTTATGTCTTTCATGTGCACAGGATGGACAAAACCTTATCTGACGCCATGAGTTGTTTGATTATGTTTGTGTTGGGCTATTGGGATGTGTGTACATAAAACACCGTTAGAGAGAATTACAAAGTACATACATAAGAAATCGGACTCAAACCGAACATATATACAACGAAACGGATTAAAACTCACAAGTGAAACACAATTCATAATCTGATAATCCACACTTACAACTGTAAAAATCTCCAATAAAACACCGTTGACTCCAAAATCAGTCAGTGATAAGGCCATGGAAATTGATGGACAAAACAAAACACCCGACTCTTCTCAACTGGTAACAACAATAATCAATACACGAAGATTACATGATCTAGAGAAATTTTTGTGTGGGGCCATAACTGGTTTAAAAAGGAAAAAGGGGCTGGGTTTCGAACCTTAATCACGGGGTGCACATATTGATGTTGGCCATCTCATCTAAAACAAATGTTATGCAATACGAGAGCTGACCAATTGGCAACGCAAGCGTTTAGCGTACTGCCTGAAACCCTTTGTTTGATCAGTATAAATGAAACAACAATTGCAAGGAAAAGTATAGCGAATACGTGAATATCATTTTGACGTATGAACAAGTTCGAAACTCTCTCACTGCAACGACCCATTCACATGCCACACTCGGAATCTTCCTTGCATAGTTGTTTGGAGTGGTAAGACATTCAAACTTTACTCGGTCACATGTCACTACAGTTTCTATATTCAGTTGCGTAACACAAATTCTCGATTCTCAGAAAAACAGATGTCTTCTCTTATGAATACACACATGGGTTCACACTGTCAATTACAGAGACATCATGACATAATGAAACCAGAAAAGTCTCTTTATTTTCTTGTCTTCAAGTAGTAAGAAGGAAACTTTCGAAGAAGAAAGCACAGAACATGCATGAGTTTGATAAGCAGCGATGACTTGATGGGTGGGTCTTCTATGGCTCTCCTCCAAGCTCCACTCTCAGGTTGTCATATGGATACACTCTTGGTGTCTGCACGCAACATCATAAAATGGAAAAAGCAGTAAGAAAATAACGTAAACGCAGAGAGAGAAGATGTCATAGAACCATATCTAAAGTAAAAGACCAGAAACCATTATAGACAAAATAAGAAAGGCAGAGACCAACTTGTAAAAGTAAAGATCCCACTAGTACTAGTATTCATCTTAGACCTCTAATCTAGGACGCATTCATTAGGCATGGTGTATGAATGGAAAGCCGTCAAACAAGACTGATAGATTAATATACAAGGTCAGTGGAGAGCACGAGAAGTGACTAACTCACAGAATTTAGCTACTGATACGCCTGTAGAAGGCTTGTTACAAGAAGCTGAGCTTAGCATTCACGGAGTTCCCAAGAAACATTGTGGGTGATTGTTTCAAGTGTTGCTAACAGGCTCAATGATTATGAAAACAATGTGGATATAAGAACCATGTTTTCCAGTACACAGTGGTTATAAATATGCAAAAATCTGAAAGTTGAAGATTGGGGACGTCGAGGTAATGAAGATAAGAGCATTGACAAGATTGTATTATGTGAGCATTTTTTGGTGAATTCAAGGATGTCTAAGCACATTGCTTTGGTTGATGGGTATGTAAAGATAGGCAAAAAAAGTGCAAGCATAAACTTATAATAGGTGTTGGAAAATGAGAGAAAGTGGAACATACCCATGGAACTTTGGAAGCTTTGTCGTTGAAGACAGCAAGAAGACCAAGAGTGGCAAAGAAGCCAAGACCACCACACAACCATCCCAATGCTTCATACTGTTTGGTTTCAATCCAAAAATATGTCAAATTCAACAATCTCGATTAATCACACAATCAAACAAAAGCATACCTTTCCGACAGTATCAGCAATTCGATCAATACAAGGTTCTGGAAACGCAGTCCCATTGTCCCAAGTCAGCTCATCATTCACCGCAAGAGGCTTATCGGGGACGATGTGTTTTCCCACGGGAAGACCCATCCCGGCGCGTTGACGGAGAGAAGAACCCACCGATCGGGCTACGACGCCGTTCCCTCCCATGATTCGTGAAGCCACACCACTCAATCTTCCTGCCATTTTCCGATCTCTCTTTTGTTTCTTTCTTGCTTTCACCTTCCTCTTCTTCTTCTTCTCTCCGGAGATCCCAATTAGGGATACAACACTCTTTAAAACGACGTCGTATACAGATGTCGAAACCCTTTCTCTCGCTCAGAGGGTTCAAGACAAACCCAAAAGACAGTATATAGGGTTCTGAGACAACCTTTTTGTCCCACTAACTCTCTTATCTTAACTCATCTCTATGCCACTTTTTTCACTCTAATTGGAAACCTAAATTTCACGGCCGTTGTTCGTATCACTATTCAACTAGTTGTTTGGCAAACAAGAACCACAAAGGTTGCCCAACAGACCTTAGTCTTAACAAGCAATTAAGACAATGTCATTCTCGTCTTTTATTCAATCTTTGCCCAATTCCAGTTTGATGTGTGTTCTAAAAGCTTAAATTCTCTCAATTTACACATGTCTTACGATTATTTTGTACTAGGTCCTCTTTTTTGCTAATATATTTTCAATTTTTGCCACACACAAAAAACAAAAAGTAAGACAATCGCTTCACCCACTGTAATGCCACTCAAGAGCCAAAAGCAGTAGGGCCTATGGTAAACACAAGATCATAAGTGTGAGACGGACGACCATAAAAAATTCTTCCTAGAAAACATTATATACCTAACTGTATACATATGTTGGCGTCACAAGAATCCTAAAGCCATAAGAGTTGGAACTTTGACTTTTCATACCAATTTTTAAGCAAGAAATTCACCACCTTCCTCTATGACCATTTCAATTCAATTTCCTATTTAGACTTTCTTGAGGTGCAGAACAAATAAAAATGGAAACAACCGATACCCAAAAGCATTCAACTTAAGAGAAAAAGTGACTACAATAACATGTAGCAAACTCTCACATAATAGTCTCAAACACACAAGATTTAGTGCAAATAAGTTGTCCCAAAAGATCTGATGCGATAATTAAATAGATAGACGGCTAAGGGGAGAAATTAGCCCGTTGTTGTTGTCATTGTTGTCCTCGTTGTTCTCCTTGTTGTTGAGAGCGGGTAGTGGAAGAACGCCAATCTTGAGAACACCAAACTCTAGATCCCAACCGATGGTATGGTTCAGAAGTGAAGGTGTATATGGCCTCCAGTGCAACGGCTGTTGATGCTTCCCAGGTAGACACGAGGACCATCATCGTGCTCATACACATTCTTGTTCTCGGCGTAGAACCTAATCTCAGTGTTATTGCTTAACACATCCACGTCATCAATACAGACACCAGGCACATCGACACTGAAGTAAAGACCATCACCATGTGTTGATTTCCCAAAGAAGGCTCGCTTACGACCTAACTATTAGGAATCATGGGCTTCCAACTCAAAACCAATCGGCAATGAGTGGATTGACCCATGACCCTTATATATTAGTGTGTGATCTCCACAAACTAGCGATGTGGGACTTTTACACATTCTAATAAGCTACTTCGAGATGAGCGCGGAAAACGCACAATCATCTCGGACCACAACAAGACGGGCCACTTTCAATGTGGGAAACCATTTTTGTGGGAAATCGCTTGTTGGACCAACCTTGCTATGATACCATATTAAGAATCATGGGTTTCCAACTCAAAACCAATTGGCAATGAGTAGATTGACCCATGATCCTTATATATCAGTGTGTAATCTCCACAAACTAGCCATGTGAGACTTTTACACATTTTAACATTCACTACAAACTGATGATCCTCCAAATATCTTCCAGATTTGCCTTAATTATCACCCAAAAACAGAGCCATTTACAAGTTACTATCACAAGCAAAGAGAGAAAAATGGCGACTGTTAAAGAAGGAGTAAAACCTGTGAAAGGAGGTAAGGTGCGGGTACACTTGTTCTCATGGTCCTTCACCTTGACCCTCGTGACAATCATCCTCAAGACTCCATCTTTCATCTTAGCATCGACGCCAGTGATCTCGCAACAGTTGTTGGTCGAATAATTCAGTTTCTAGATTAAGAGACACAAGTAGTTTAAGTCAGTTATTTATCAATAATCACATAGTAAAGAGACACAACTATACGGGTGTTTGTACATTTATGTCTCTCTAAATATGTTGTCTTGTTCTGTAAGAAACCAGTGTTGTGTATTATTGTTCGTATCAATAATACAAAGTTTGAGTGTTTATCAAAGAGTGTCTCTGTCATCATAAGGATCACAACCAAAACTGTTGTGATACTTTTATATTTTAAGAAAACTCTGTTTTTATCAATATGGTATCAGAGCCATATTGATTCAAGGGCCAAGTAAAGCGCAAATAACCGCCCAAAAATCAAGCAAGAGGATGACTGAAGTATCAACGCAACAAACAATTCCTATCTTCGATGGTGAGAAGTATGATTTCTGGCGAATAAAGATGACGATGATCTTCAAAAAAACCTGAAAACTGTGGAACGTGGTGGAGAATGGAATCTTCAACCAACCATCACGAGCGGATCTTACTCTAAAAGCAGTGAGATTGAGAAATCAATGTGAGGAAGAAGCAACAAAAGATCTTACAGCCTTACAAATTCTGCAAACATATGTAACCTATCAAATCTTCTCACGCATTGCCCCTGCAACGACTTCGAATGAGGCATGAGACGCCTTAAAATCTGAGTTTCAAGGATCTCCACAAGTATGCTCGATAAATCTGCAGTCACTACGAAGAAAGTACGAAAATCTGAGAATGAATGAAGGTGATAGCATCAAAGCATTCACCGACAATTGATTGACTTGGGAAATCTACTAAGGGTTCATGGAGACGAGAATTTTCGCCATGGTGGAACGCAAGATTTCTCCTTTTTATGTCGCCCAAGGGCGGAAAGTGCCTCACTAGGTTTTGGCCCTAGGGGAGGAGGAAATACGATCGATGTGACATGGGCAACGTTTCCGGTAATGGAACTCGCTTAACCAACTTTCCGAGAAGATAGCTGAAGGGAAGCTGACTATCATCTTATTCAAAAAATACTCATCTCTCTTCCAGAAAAATTTGATAATATCGTGGTTGTGATATACCAAACCAAAGACTTATCGGAGTTGTCGGTAATGGATTTGATAGGTACTCTTAAAGCACATGAAAGACGAGTGGCCTCTCGAAATGAAAATGTGATTAAAGGAGCATTTGAAGCCAGATCACGAGGAGGGAATTTTGGGTCTGTGGATGAAAGTAACAGGAAGAAGGGAAAGAAGTGGTGTGGATTTTGTAAGAAAGAAAATCACACCGAATCAGAATGCTGGAAAAAGTCAAAGAAGAAGGATTATGGCACAAATCCGAAAAGCAACAAGAAGTGTTACAACTGAAACAAAATTGGGCATTATGCAAGAGAATGTCGCTCGGAGAAGCTTGAGAAAGCACATGTGAGTCTTGAAGATGAAGACTCAGAAGATCACATGTTGTTTAGTGCAACAGAGGAAACTCCAAAAGAAATCAAAGAAGACGTGTGGCTGGTTGATAGTGGATGCACAAATCACATGGTAAGAGAAGCAAAGTACTTCACAAGACTTGATATATAAGAGTATTAATGTTCCAATAAAGGTTGGGAATGGAGCAATTGTCATGACGGTTGGGAAAGGAGACATTGCAGTCTCGACAAGCAAAGGAAAAAGAGTTATAAAACGAGTGTTTTTTGTATCAAGATTAGAGAAAAATCTTCTCAGTGTACCGCAAATCATATCAAGCGGATATGGTGTCTTGTTTGAAAACAAGCGTTGCATAATTTTGGATCCTAAGGGGAAGAAATTTATGGAAATAAATATGAAGCACAAGAGCTTTCCAATTTCATGGATTTCAACACAAGAATAAGCCCTGGTCAGTCACGAAGTTAAAGAAAGTGAGTTGTGGCACAGAAGGCTCGGTCATGCGAGTAACTGAAGGTTAGAGCAAATGTAAAAGGAACATATGGTAATTGGATTACCAAGGTTTCAAGTAAAGAAGGAAACATGTGGATCTTATAATCTTGGAAAGCAAGAAAAAGCATCATTTCCAAAAGAATCTCAAACAAAGACAAAGGAGAAACTACAGATAGTTCACACGGATGTTTGTGGACCAATGTAAACTCCTTCACTTGATGAGAGCCGATACTTCTTGCTGTTTTTAGATGATTATACCCACATGGGTTGGGTATACTTTATCAAAGACAAGTCTGAAGTATTCTCATCATTTAAGAAGTTCAAGGCTATGGTGGAAACACAATCAAGTTGCAAGATAAAGAAACTTCGTTCAGACAGTGGTGGTGAATTCACGTCAAATGATATAAACAAATTTTGTCATGAATTTGGGATTGAGAAGCAATTGACGGTGTCGTATTCTCCTCAACAAAATGACGCTGCGGAACGGAAGAATCTATCACTTGCGGAGATGGCACGAACATTGATCGCAAATAAAAAACTACCACAAAGACTATGGGCTGAAGCGGTTTACACATCTGCATATCTACAAAATCGGTTACCAACAAAGGCAATAGAGGAAGATAAAACACCAATTGAAAAATGGAGTGGCCATAAACCGACTATCGGTCACTTGAAGGTGTTTGAAATTTTGTGTTTCGTTCATGTGCCAAGAGAAAGAAGAAGAAAGTTGGTTGAGAAGGCCAAACGAGGGATTTTCATTGGTTACAGTAACCAATCAAAAGGATATCGTGTCCTCTGTTTAGAAAATGAGAAAATGGAGATATCAAGGGACGTTATTTTTGAAGAAGGTAAGCGATGGGATTGGGAAAGAGGAGAAGAAGTCAAGAGAAATTTTCTCTTACCAATAACTGCTCCTCACGTACAAGAAGATCAAATTCCAGAAATCTCCACCCCTGTTCATACTCAACCTACCATATTTGATCAAGAGGAAGATGGAGAAACATCAGACCCACCAAGGAAGTACAAATCGATGAGGGAAATAATGGAAGTTGCACCTAGAGTTGAGTTTGACGAGACGGCGCAAATAGTTGAAGCTTGTTTTCGTGTTTCTGAAGAACCACATACATATGATGATGCTTGTGAGATCAAAGAATGGCGAGATGCCATGAAGGAGGAGATATACATGATAAAGAAGAACCGAACGTGGTTAGTTGCAAGAGGATTCTCACAAGAGTACAGTATTGACTATCTTGAAACATTTGCTCCAGTTTCAAGACATGATACAATAAGAGTCATTTTTGCTCTCGTTGCACAAAGAAAGTGGAGACTTTATCAAATGAATGTCAAGTCGGCTTTCCAAAATGGAGAGCTTGAAGAAGAGATTTATGTTTCCCAAGCCTTGGATATACAGTCGAAGGAGAAGAAGACAAAGTCCTGAAACTAAAAAAGGCACTTTATGGTTAAAACAAGCCCCTAGAGCTTGGTATGGGAGAATCGAATCTGATTTCCTTCAACATGGTTTCCAGAAAAGTAACAACGGTGCCGCTTTATACATGAGAAGAGAAACAAAGATATCTTGATCGTAAGTCTCTACGTAGACGACTTAGTAATCACCGGTAATAACTCTCAACTCATTGAAGACTTCAAAAGAGATATGAATATGGAGTTTGAGATGACAGATTTGGGATTTTTGAGTTACTTTCTTGCTATGGAAATAATTCAAAGCGATCATGGAATCTTTCTTTCACAAGAGAAATATGCATGTAAACTTGTTGAAAAGTTTGGCATGAAAGGAAGCAAAAACGTAAGCTCACCACTTGCATCAAACGGAAAGGATACATGTGTCAGTTGATCTCCACACTCCAACTTGAGTAGGGATATTGGGCTAGGTTTAAAGCTCGTATACATCTTGAGTCGGTTTGTAAAAGATACATGTGTATAGAATGGAAACTTGTAAAGAGTCGGTTAAAGGTTTTAGGAAAGAAGGGGTTTAGGTCTCAAGATACAATTTCTACACAAAGACACCAGTACAATCGACTCGACCACATTAATAGATAGATAATTAAGCATGAAGCAGCTAGCTCATCAGCACCACAAACCCCTAGGCATTACGAGCCACGTGTTCTCTGGTAATTGGCCAGTAAACCACACCTTCGATGACAGTCAACTTACGCCAGGGACCTTAGGAATGGTGACCCACAACACTCCGTTCACCAGCTTCACCTTCGCTTCCGTCACGTCGTAAGCCAAAGGGTTCATCACGATGGAGCCTCCGTACTTGCGTCATGCGTTCTCGTACTCAGGCATCACCGGCTCATCCGCGAAGAAGTGGATGTCGTCAGTAGGCCAGGTCCGACTCTGGAAAATCTGGCATGTCAACCCTCATGATGCAATGTTTCTTCGTCTCCCTCACTTCGAACACTCCCGCGTGCCCATTCTTCTAAAATTGGTTCCTCCCTACAACACACAAAGACATCAGAGACAAGTTCAACCAAAAAGCTTCCATTTTTACAAGACAAAAAATGGATTTCAGTGGGTTTCATTTAAACATAGAAAGGTCCGATTTTTATGACAAAATAGTGTCGAGGGAAAAAGATTTGACAAAAAAAAGTTCGATTTTTAAGAGTTCCTTGCTACTACAAACACATAGATGTAACCAATTTCCAAGAATCTAACATGTACATAAACACATTTCGCCAAAAAAAGTTTCGATTTTGAAAAGAAAGAAGAAGACTTACGTTGTAACACTTGGCCTCTCTAAACACGCAAGAGACCAGGTGTTAAGAATAATTCCTGAACACAAAGTCCAGTTCAAGTTCACAACAGCTGTTATCGAAGCCTTGGCACTCACTTTTACAAATCGAACACCAGCTTTAACACATTGAACTCAAGTCTCCTATACCTGAAACATGGGGAAGAGGAGGGGTGAGCAACAGCATGTTACTCAGTGAGGGCGAGCGGAGCTCACCAAATTCACTAGCACAACAGTTACAAGATTACCAGCTAATACACACATCAGACTCACAAGCAAACAAGACTCAGCAACATTAACACATTGAACAACAATAACTCATTCAAATCACAACTGCCAGATTACCGAATACCGAATACCAAATACCGAATGGGTTAAGGACGTCTCCTATAACCAGAACCGAATGGGCTAGGAACGTATCATTGGCCAACGAAAGCAATACTACCGAATTCCGAATAGCATAGTAACCTAACAGTTTCATATGCAACCACGTATGTCACATCACCACATAAATGATTTCTGTTATCTCTTTCAACAGAACAGACCTCATGACACAACATACAATACCAAATACACATACACTCTAATCTTAATTAATTTATCACACATAACACACAAAAGCCTTGACATAGTCTTAANTTTATCACACATAACACACAAAAGCCTTGACATAGTCTTAACACAGCAACACAATCAGCTTTTGAACTAGGATTGAGACAGAACATGTCCTCACCTAAAAACTGGTTTGGACAGAAATGATAGGCTGAGGAAGAATACCTATAACTCTCTGCACGGAATTTGGGTCGCCACGATTCTTGTCTCCATGGAAAGGTGACGTCTGGACCTTCGTTTTGATATGTGGTGCGCCGTTTGATTCATCCTGTAACCCCAGATAGGCCCCTTTCAAGTTAGCATTTTGGACTGCAAAGTGTTGTTATGGACAGACTAAACCTCCTGAAGAAAAACAATCATAACTATCTTGTTATGTCTCTGATTGAGACGATCTCAAGCTTCATGGAAGGGTGAGATTCAGATCTTCGCGTTGATGTGTGGCTCGTCGTCTAATTCCTTCTGAGTCATCAGAAAAATGTTTCGAAAAGTGGTTGTTTGGAGTGAAGGATGTTGTTGCGGCATACTGGACATGTTGGAGTAGAAATGTCATATCTCTCTGGATATAAGTCCGATTGACGCGATCTTAGGCTATGTGGAAAGCTGAGACATAGATCTTCGCATCCATGTGTGGCTCGACGCTGGAAAAACGCTCAGAAAGTGACGGTTCTGAACTGAGGATATGATGAACGAGGAAGGAGGAGCAAGAGGAGAACTTGTGGAGGAAGGAGCAGGAGAGCTTTCCTGGCCGTGAGAAGTGGCTGGCAGTGAGCAGAGAGGGAGAGAGACGCGTGAAGAGGATTCAGAAGTTGACGGCAAAGAGAAAACCAAAATTAGGTGTATATTTTCTTTTTAATTTCCTGTCTTTTTTTTTCACATAACAACAAAAAATTTCAGATATTTTGTTTTGACCCTCAATAAGTACTTAATAACAAATAAAAACCCCGTTAAAGTTTCTCTCTCCTCTGTTATTTTGCTCTCACCTCTCTATAAAACTAGATCTCAAAACTTCATTGCACCTTCCGCCGGTGTCCGTCTTCGCCGGCATCGTGCGTAATCCTTGTAAATATTAGGTAATTTCTTCCTTTTACTTTTGTCTCCGGTTGTTTCTGTTCAAACGGATCTGTGCCTCCGGCTTTATTCCGGTTTAAATCCGATTTAGTTCGGTTTTTGTTCCTCCGATTTGGTTCGGTTGTGTTCTTCCCTTTTGCTGTATCACAAGTTTCTCAATAAAGTTGGGGAAGCCTTATCCCTATGTAATCTTCTTCTGTCCT